>JADRCC010576258.1:0-19574 GCA_019843855.1 Hylomyscus alleni
GTGCTGAATAGTACAAGTTCATTTTGTTTTGCTAATAATCATTCTCTGAGTGTAGCTATTCAAGGAGCTGTAAGTAATTGTTGAAGTATTGTCTGTCATTCAGTCTATATTTTCTGGACCCAAAGTGTATCCTGAAAATATTTGTTAAAATTTTCAGAAACAAACATATTCCTCATTGGTAGGAACTCCAAAGGGGAAAAAAGAAAGTTACTTTGGTATAACTTGGTAGTTAGTGTTATTATTACCTTCAGTTTTAACTTCTGTCCACATTTTCAATTTGTAATAAACTAAGAGTTTTGTTTGTAATTAGCATCTAGGTCCATTAGCGTGTTTGTGTGTGTGTGTGTGTGTGTGTGAGAGAGAGAGAGAGAGAGAGAGAGAGAGTTCTCCATTTTCCTCCTCTTTAAGAATTAACAATATTTATCCAATACCAGTTCTCTAGTATCGATAGTATAAAGGTTGTGGTTAGATTAGTCAAGGAAAATACACACAGAAATGTTAGAACATGTCTCTTAAGTATAACTACAGCTTTTAGTACTCTTGATACTGTTTTGAACTTTAATAGAAAGTGAACCTTTTTTGCTAACATAAAGACCAAAAAGAAATGAAATAAAAGTTATCATAATTAACATAAGCCCTACAAGATGGTTCAGCAGGGAAAGTGTTTTTGGTACATAATCCTGGGCTGTTTGAGTTTGGTCCCCAGAACCCACATAAAAGTGGAAGGCAAGAACTGACTGAGTTGTCCTCAAAGTTTCCCAGTCACCATGAAACTCACCCCTACATAAACATCATACACACACACTCAGAAATAATAATAAATACAATTATTAAAAGTATGTAAACTCTAAAAGTGATTCAAGAACTACCAATTTTGGAATAAAAAATGGCTCTAGAGCTGGGCTGGGTGGCACACAAGTACACACCTGTGATTCTAGCACCAGAGAGGCTGAAGCAGAAGAATCACAAGTTTGAGGCCAGCACTATAAACATAGTGAAAACTTGTCTTAAAAAACAAACAAACAGGCCGGGCGGTGGTGGCGCATGCCTTTAATCCCAGCACTTGGGAGGCAGAGGCAGGCGGATTTCTGAGTTCGAGGCCAGCCTGGTCTACAGAGTGAGTTCCAGGATAGCCAAGAGCTACACAGAGAAACCCTGTCTCGAAAAACAAACAAACAAACAAAAAACGAGGCCCTATAAACACTTAACTAGGTATGAATCAAAAAATCCCCTTTTTGTCTCTGTCTCTCTGTTTGTCTATATGTGTGTGTGCAAAAGTTCAAAGCCAGCTTAAGCTAAATAAAAAGACCCTATCTAGGAAGAAAGAAAGAAGAAAAATTATACTGTATTCTATCATTTGCTTTCAGTCTGTGTCTTTATAAAATTAGAGTGTCTCAAAAATATTATTTGGTTGATTTTTAAATCCAGTATAATAAGTTATTGCTTATTATTAATGGTAAATGGACAGATAATGTATTTATATTTACATCTGTGTTCCTGCCCTCTTTTAGTAGAGTCAAATGTTTTTCTGGCATTGCATTTTTCCTCCCCTGTTGGCTTTTATCTTAGTCTGTTTGTGTTTCTATAATAAGGTACTTGAAGCTGGGTGACTGGTCAAGAAAGTAGGTTTATTTAACACATTGTTCTGGAGAGCCAAGAACTTGCTAACATCCATTGTGCATGTTGGCCAGTATTCTACCACTGAGATGTTTCCCCAGCCCCCTGGTCTATTTTGCGTTAATATTATTTTGCTTCATGGTCAGTGTTAAGAATTTTACTAACATGATCTATGCATGCCATTTCATTACCTTCTTCTTGCTTCATATTATTTATTGTCTTTGTTTTTTTTGTTGTTGTTTTGTTCTGTTTTTTTGAGAAAGGTCTCATATAGCTAGGTTGGTGTCCAGCCTGCTTATACACTGAGGATAGACCCGAGCTTCTGGCGATCCTGCCTCCACCTCCTGAGTACTTGAATTACAGGCGTGTGTCACTATACCAGGCTCGAATTTGCTACTTCTGCATCTCTTAAGTCTCTACTTTTCATTGCTATTATTTTCGAGGTCATTGAGTAGACTCTGGGAGTCTTTTCTGTCTTGCTGTGGGAGTTGTCCTGGGTACAACCCAGGACTTCTTACATGTAAGGCAAGTAAGTACCCTTTTACTAAGTCACACTTGCAGCTCAACTCCAGAGTCCTTTAAAGAGAGTTTTAAGCTAGTTTCTCTGTAACATATTCTTTGTTAACAGTGTATTTAACATCACTAGTGCTTTCATTCTTGCAGAACTAGATCTAATCTAGAAGCATTCACTTGGATAGTTAGTCTTGATTGGACTAAACCCCACCTCCATTAGTAAAGTACACCTCTGGAGGAATCAGCTGAAATATGGTATTGGGGGTTTTGTTCTGACTGTTTTGCCTTTTTTTTTTTTTCCAGAAATAGACTAACCATGCCTGAGTAGAATCTTCTATGTGTTTGTTCAATTTAAATTTCAGTGTTATTTGCAGTTGTAAATTTATATTTTAGGTTTTGGGAAAATGTTAATCAGCCGTCTTCATCAATTCCGCTTGTGCACATTTCAGACTGGTTGATATTATTTTATAGCTCTGATGTTCTGTTCACTTTTTTATTTTTTAAGATAATTTATTTTTATTTTATGTGAATGGGCATTTTGCCTGCATGTCTGTGTACCACAGACATGTATGTGTTCTGGGGATTGAACTCACATTAGGCGTGGCTGGAAGTACCTTCCTGACTGAGCCATCTTGCTAGTCCACTGTCTTTGATTAATGCTAAATTCTATCTGATGTTAAGCCCAGCTAACATTTTTTTAAAATCTTAACTGTATTTTTCAATTTCTCAATTTCTATGTTGTCCCTTTTGAGTTTTCATTTCTCTTGTAAAACTCACTTTCTGTTCACCCATTTTGTCCTGTGTTCTTTCTAAATTATTTCTATATAGGTATCTTTGTATCTTCTGATATAAATTAGTGCATGGGTACCACCAGCACCCTGAGTCATCTATTGAGCTGCTTCTAACTTTGTTTGAGTCAGTGTCTTCAACAGAAAGTAGAGTAAATTGGTATTTTTTTTTCCCCTAGAGAGTTCACATCTTTCACATCTTTTCCTTTGTCTGGGAGATGGCATAAGGGACAAATCAATTCTTCTGCTTCTTTAGACCATGTTGCAATTTTTCATAGGTTTAATTTACTTCTTATTTCAGATAATTAAGTAGTAAGCTTAGTTTCTCCTTCATTGCATCTGTCTCTCATGTACACAAGACCAAGAAACCTTTCTTTGCTTTTCAACTAGCAGCAGCTCCCTGTGGAGCTTCACAGGGGCTTGTTTCTTTGATCTCATCTCAGGTGACATGCATGGGGGCTGTGCTGCAGCTGTGCTGCAGCTGCACCTAACTGCATATGACAAACACAATGAGGGAAAGATGCCAGATACAGAGAAGCCTGAACTTCGATTCCATGTACATGAGATTTAGACAGACTTCACCCACAGTGTTAGAAATAGGAACACTGCTCCTTGGGAGGAAGGAGAGGTGGTAATTGGGAAGGGATGAAGAAGACTTTTCACAAGCTCTAATATTTCTTTACCTTAATGGATTTGATTTGTAAAGTTTTATTGAATACATTGCTTGTGATTTGGGCCCTTTTATTGTATGCGTTATAGTTAAGTAGGCAACTGTTGCATCAAAACCAAACAAAGGCCAAACCGTATGGTGGAACATATGTATAATCCTAACAGTCAGGAGGTTAAGGCAAGAGGATTAGAGTTTGAGGTAATAGCAAGAACCTGTTTCAAAAACAAAGTTAAAAAAGAAAAATCAAGGATGCATTGGGAGAAGACATTTATAAAGACACATAAAATAGAATTTGTATGTAGACTATTTCTAAGACTTTTTTTGTGTGCGTTTGTGTGTGTGTGTGTGTGTGTGTGTGTGTGTGTGTGTTTGTGAGTTGCCCAGTATAAGTGCTAGGAACTGAACTCTAGTCCCTGGAACCCTTGTAAAAAAGCCAGATGGCATGTGCTTGTCAGCTCAGTGCTGGAGAGGTACCAATGAGCAACCCTGCCTCAAGGGATGTAAAAAAACACACACACACACACACACACACACACACACACACACACTTGGTTACTTATGCATCTATCTGCCCCAGAACAGGTATGTAAAGCAGAGATAAGATCTGAGAGACTCTGTTCTCTGTTTTATCCTCTAGTATCCTCTGTAGTTGAGCTCAATAAGATTCCTTCAGCAGAGATAACCAGCTGACTAGTTCAGAACTTTTTTTAAAAAGAATTAATTATTTTATGTATATGAGTACACTGTAGCTGTCTCAGACACACCAGAAGAGGGCATTGAATCCTACTACAGATGGTTGTGAGCCACCATGTGGTTGCTGGGAATTGAACTCAGGACCTCTGGAAGAAGTCATGCCCTTAACCACTGAGCCATCTCTCCAGCCCATAGTTCAGAATATTTAAGTAAGGTTATCACTTTCCTTATTTCATGTTTCTATTCATAAAATGATGACTGTTGTTACAGATCCCTGTAATTTTAGCTGTTGGAGAGACTAAAGGAGGGAATCACACGAGGCTGGGAGTTCTGAGAACAGCATGGCTAACAAGCAAAACTCTCATCTCAGAAAAGCAACCAAAAGCAGGGTGTCAATGTAAATTAGCCCGGTGTGGTGGGCAGGCCTGAAACCCCAGCTCACAAAGAGTAGATCCTGAGTAGGAGAGAGATCTTGTGTCTGCTACCACCCCCAAAATGCAGCCAGGTGTGTCTGCTCACCCCTGTAATCCTAGCATGTGGGAGCTAAGGCAGGCAGTAAGTTCTAGGCCAGCCTAGGCTACTAGTTATTTTTAGACCATCTTGGGCTACAGAGTATCCAGATTGAAAAACAAAAACCCTAAAAGTAAATATTGTTGATACTTGGATTGATAAGGGTATAGATACTCACAAAATACCTGTTTTTAGCCTTCAAGCTTAAAAAAGAAAAATACAGCTATAAACAGTAAAAGTCACCCATAATTTATGTCACCATAGCTTGTTAACTATCTTTATATAATTACTGAGGGTTTTAATTTTAGAAGTAGAATGATGATGTCAGTTTAAGTAGTCAAAGACATTTCCTGGAGCACAACAGTGGGAATGGTCGTCTTTTATAGGTCATCCCAGGCAGAGGGCAGAGGTTTGCAGAAACAAAAGTGCAAGTCCCTCCCATGTTTTGAATAGCTTGGTTGTTAAACTGAGTGCTAGGCAACAGCCTCCCTTTCTCTTCTGTTGAGAATCAAGAGTTTGCTTTTTTATTACTGTATGTTTATAAAAATTGCAGGCTAAACATTTTGAGATGAGGAAAGTGGATCTCTGCTCAGGCACTGAAGGGACAGAAGTGATCCTGGCCACGTCGAGTGATGAAAAGCATCCACCTGAAAACATCCTTGATGGGTAAGAGGGCCCCTTTCTTCTGTCCTAATTCCAGGGTTATGTTAGATCAAGGAGCCCCTCCAGTACTGGGGCCCTATTTCATAATAACTGATACTATTAAGCAGTTTAATAAATATTTAGTGAGCTAGATGACTTCATAGTATCTATTTGTGAAGTCATTATTGAACTAATTGAATTGTGAATACTTTTTTTTATGTTTGTGCAAATAGTTTTGATTTTTTTTAAATTTTATTCTTTTTTTTCAGTGCTGGAAATTAGACCCAGGGCCCTCCCATGGTAGACAAGTATTGTACCATCATGCTGTTCCCCCAGCTTTTTTTTTTTAACTTATTGTAATTTTTGTTTTCTAAGCCTGGGCCTTACTGTAAATCCTTCTGTCTCAGAGTCCAGGATTATAGTTGTATTCAGCCATTCCTACTTTGCAAAGAGATGTGCATGAGTGTTCTAAGATTTATTTCTTTTCATTTTACATATACTAGTGTTTTGCTTCTATGTGTGTATATGTATGGTGATATGTGTGCAATGCCAAAGACAGAGAGGATACCAGATTCCCTAGACCTGGAGTTACAGATGGTTATGAACTGCCATGTGGGTGCTAGGAACACAAGCTAGGTCTTCTACAAGAACTGACAGTGCTCTTAACTGTTGAGCCATTTCTTCAGCCCATAAATAAGTTTTAAAAGGTGTTTTACCAAGACAGAAAAACAAGACAGCAACTTCAATTTATGGGAGAGTAAAATTTAATATCTGGTTTTGGTTTAATTCTAGATTTTTCTTAGAAATAGAAATATATAAGCATCGCCACTTCCTGTGTACTGTTTGCATGCTTGCTGGTCTAAGCAGCATCTTTGCTGAGCTGAATGCTTCACTTCTTACCCTTCCTGCATCTTGTGCTTCATTCCAGCCCCACTTGGCCAGGGCTGGAGCACACCGCACTCTAGGTAGAGGAAGTAGTATTCTCAGAGCTTTCATTCCAAGAAAAGTGGCCACACACCACTTTCGTTTGTTTCTAAATTTTATTTTATTTTTTTAAAGGTTTATTTATTTATTTCATGTATATGAGTACACACTGTAGCTGTACAGATAATTGTGAGCCTTCATCTGGTTGTTGGGAATTGACCTTTAGGACCTCTGCTCACCCTGGTCGACTCTGACTGTGCCCAAGGATTTATTATTTTAAATAAGTACACTGTAGCTGTCTTCGGACAGTACCAGAAGAGGGTGTCAGATCTCATTATGGGTGGTTGTGAGCCACTATGTGGTTTCTAGGATTTGAACTCAAGACCTTCAGAAGAACAGTCGGCGCTCTTACCAGCCGAGCCATCTTACTAGCCCTCTAAACTTTATTTCGTATGTGGATTTTGCCTACATGTATTACTGTGCAGATGTGTTCAGGACCTGGAAAGGCCAGAAGAGGATGTCAGATCCCCTTGACTGGAGTTTCAGACCTTTGCGAGCCACTGGGTGGCTTCTGGGTCTTCTGGGAGAGTAGCCGGTACTCTCTAGACTGAGAACACCTCTTTTAAATAGTTCTGGCTTACTATTCTTAAATCCTTTCAATTTGTGTATATAACCACACCTGACTGGTGGAATCATATCATTTTTAGAGCTGAATGGATTTATTAGATTATCTTTTAGACTTGGAGGAAGACAGGTGTACTCATTAAACACTAGTTTTACTTGTTGAGGCAGAGCCAGTTGTGAGGTGGAGATGTTTTAAGTCTCCATATTCTATTGTGCTTAGAAAAGATCTCAACAATCAAGGTCAGTTGCTGCTCCTCTCGCACACCTTTCCCTCAGGTGCGAGGGCTTTGCTAGACTCCAGGAGCATTTGATTTTAGTCCCTATTATGAAATTGGGTGATTTGATTTTTTGTTTCTTTTTTTTGTAATTGTTTGTCTGTAATATTATGTCCTCTCTCAGGAATTCTTAGAAATCAGCCTGGGTTTTGCTTATCTTTGACTCTATAGAATCTTGAACTGTTTGCTGAGTAGATTGTTGATTTAGAATACCAAATATTTGTTAAACTTGGCTAATGTTAAAAACATTCGAGTGTAATTTATATGCATGCACCCACACACACAAATATATATATATATATACACACACACACATGTGATTGCAAATTTGCTTAGGGCTTTTACAATTTAGGAAGTAGTAAGCATACATAAAAACTGTTTTCAACTGGGCATGGTGTTTCATACCTATAATTTTATGTTATTGGGAGGCTAAGGCAGGAGGAGAATTGCCTTGAATTCAAGGCTAGTCTGCACTGCAGAATGAGACCCTGCCTCAAGAAAAGCAAGGGGGACAGTAAAGAGAAGTCTCAGAAGTTTAGAGTGCTTGCTGCTCTTGGAGAGGACTAGAGTTTTGTTCTTTTTGTTTTTTTCGGTTTGTTTGTTTGTTTGTTTGAGACAGGGTTTCTCTGTGTAGCCCTGGCTGTCCTGGAACTCACTCTGTAGACCAGGCTGGCCTCGAACTCAGAAACCCGCCTGCCTCTGCCTCCCAAGTGCTGGGATTAAAGGCATGTGCCACCACTGCCCAGCTAGAGTTTGTTCTTAGCACCCACATTATATGACTCACAACCTATAACTCCTTGTCTGACCTCCGTGGGCACCTGCATACATGTAGCATAAACACACACACTTGAGCACATGGACTCATAGACATACGCATAAATATAGTAAGTAAACATCTTTAAAAAGTATTTTTGGCTTGGCAATGGTGGTGTACGCCCTTAATCCCATTACTTGGGAGGCAGAGGCAGGTGGCTCTCTTTAAGTTCATAGCCAGCTTTAGAAAGGGAGGAGGTAAGCCTTAGAAAAATGATCTATCTCCAACTGAAGTGAAGGGTATTTCTGGTGTGCGCCACCACGCCCGACGTACTGCAGACTTTTAATCCCATTGCTTAGGAGGTAGAAGCAGATTGATCTCTGTGAGTTTGAGGCCATCCTGGTCTGCATAGTGAGTTCCAGGCCAGCAGAGACACAGTGAAAACCTGTCTTCAGTCGGGTGGTGGTGGCACACGCCTTTGATCCCAGCACTTGGGAGGTAGAGGCAGGTGGATTTCTGAGTTCGAGGCCAGCCTGGTCTACAGAGTGAGTACCAGGACAGCCAAGGCTACACAGAAAAACCCTGTCTTGAAAAAACAAAAAAAAAAAAAAAGAAAAAGAAAAAGAAAAAAAAAAGAAAACCTGTCTTCGGAAAACAAAAGACCAACTCTTTCTTTTTGTGTGTTGCTATGCCACCCAGTCTGAGGAAGACCCAGAAAGTTCATGGCCATGACTGCAGGTATCATTCAGCATTAGAAGCAGCCAGGAGGCCAGGGTAATACTAAAAACATGCACCCCCACAGGACCAACTTTGACAAATACCATCCAGGTGACTTTGGGGGAGTTAATGTGAGGCATTATCACATAAAGAAGAACCCAATCTGGGACCAACCATCAACCTGGATAAACTTTGGACATTGGTCAGTAAATTGAACCACTGCCAAAATATGACTGGAGCTGTCCCAATCACGGATGTAGTTTGATCCTGGTACCACAAAGTTCTGGGGAAGAGAAAGTTCTTTAAGCAGCCTGTCACTGTGAAAGCCAAATGCTTCAGAAAAGGAGCTCAGGGGATCAAGGGTGTTGGGGGTTTCTGTGTCCTGAAGGCTTGAAGCCACATACATTAATCAAATGCTAACTACTTTTAAAACAAAAACCCTGCACGGGGCCAGAGAGATGGCTCAGTACTTAAAGGTACTTGCCACCAAGTATAGTGACTTGAGTTCAGTCATTGAGACCCACACAGTGAAGGAACAGTGACTCTTGATAGTTGTTCCTTACCCTTCCTCTTCCCATGTGTGCCATGGGTTGCACATGTAAGTATATACACACACAAAAAGAAACTGCAATCAAAAATTTAACATGTCGGGTCTGGAGAGATGACTCAGAGGTTAAGAGCACTGACTGCTCTTCCAAAGGTCCTGAGTTCGAATCCCAGCAACCACATGATGACTCACAACCATCTGTAATGAGATATGATACCCTCTTCTGGTGTGTCTGAAGACAGCTACAGTGTACTTAAATGTATAATAAATAAATAAATCTTAAAAAATTTAAAATGTCAAATAGGTGGAAAGTGAGTAAAAAATAATCTTGCCCACAAACTATCTATTTGAAAGAGGCTTAATTACATTCATAATGTAAGAAGATAAGGCAGAAGATTACTAGAAATAAAGGAATGTTTTATACTATTAGAGGGTCAGTTACTTAGGAAGTTACATTTCTACATGTGTGAGACCTAATAATCAATTTTTAAAATATGTAAGAGCAAAACTGAAAGATGAAAGAAATCTACAGTTGGATATTTTAACCCTCTCCTCTCAGTAAAGAAAGGTAGAGCAACCTGATCCAGTAGAGATTCAGATGATCTGTACAGTGTTACCCATTATCTTGATTAATTGACCTGAAATACTGGTGTCAGTGGTGGCGTATCAATCAAGTGCACATTGAATTTCCCTGAATTTCCCTGAATAGGTCCCATCAATCTCAGAAAACTGAAATCATGAAGAGAATGTTCTTAGCTGGGAATGGTAGCTCACGCCTGAAATCTCAGTACTCAGAAAGCCTCTGAGCCACACAGTGAGTCCTTGTCTCAAAAAGTGAAAAAAATAAAAGCAACATGAAGTTTCAACTTGGGAATCTAGAAAAAAAGAACAAATTAAATCCAAAGAAAGTGGGAAATAAAACAGAGCTGGGGATCAGGTGGTGAACTGCTTGCTTAGCATCCACAAAGCCCTGAGTGTGATCTCCAGCTCCAGTCTGAAGTCCTAGTTCTCAGAGGTGAAGCAGGAAAGTCCTACACATAGAGACTCTTTCACAAGCAAGCAGAGGGGCAGGATGTGTAAATAGCCAGTACTAAAGAAAAGAAAGAAACTATATTAATAGGGAGTCTAAAAGAGTAGCCATTACATTATAAATAACAACCTAGCTAATAAATTTAGCAATTTAAGAGGAAAAGACAAATCCTCAAGTCACCTAAATGCAAGAATGGCAGGGCTGGGCTGGAGAGAGAGGGCTCTGCAGTCAGGGGCGCTGGCTGCTCTTCCAGAGGGACCCTGTTCAATTCCCTGCACCCACGTAGCAACTCAAATCTGTTTGTAACTCCAGTTCCAGGAGATCCGATGCCCTCTTCTGGCCTCCAAATATACATGTAAGAAAACACCTATACATATAAAATTTTTAAAAAATTTGAATGACACAGAGTGAAGTAGAAAACCTGAGCAGACGCCTACCCACTACTAAAACTATCAAACACTCAAAGAAGAAATATCAATATCAGCCGGGCAATGGTGGCGCACACCTTTAGTCCCAGAACTTGGGAGGCAGAGGCAGATGGATTTCTGAGTTTGAGGCCAGCCTGGTCTACAGAATGAGTTCCAGGAACAGCCAGGGCTACAGAGAGAAACCCTGTCTCGAACCCCCCTCCCCCCAAAACAAATAAATAAATATCAATATCTTACAAACCCTTATAAAAATAAACAAAGCTGGAGTATAGTTCAGTGGTAGAGTGCTTGCCTACCATGCTTGAGGCTGCCTGAAATTAATCCTCCACATGATGAAATTAATCCTCCTCAGATGAGAGGGGGAGATTTTCCACCAGGTATTACCAAGTATATCCCATTATCAAAACCAGACGGAATATAAAAGACCAGTGTTCTTTCTCAAAGTAAATTTAAAGATTTTAACAAAATATTTTAAATTAAGTTGGGCATAGTAGCACATTCATGTAATACTCACACTGGAGAGGCTAAGGCAGGAGTATCATGAGTTTCAGGCAGAGGCCAGTCTGATGTTTGTAGCAAGAACCTGTCTTAACCAAACAAAAACAAAAGCATGAAAGCCCAAAACATGAGTCTAAAAAATGTAGTTTACCCTGGGAATACAAGACTTATACGTTCATAATATCACAGGAACACAAGGCTAAACCTATAGTAAGACACCATATTAGCAGAACAAGCATGTGCCTGTAATTCCAGCGTCAGGGAGGAAAAGGCAAGATCAGAAGTTCAAGGCCAGTCTTGGCTACATAATGAGTGTGGGGGTGGCCTAGACTATATACATGAAAATTCACTGTTATCTTGGTATTTGCTCTCAACAACCTAAGAGAAGAGGGTCCCCCAGTCTGATAAAGACACATACAACCCTTTCAGCTCAGTGGTAAAACTGGAAATACTTTCCCCCTAAGATTGGAAAAATGTTCTCTGGTTCTGTCTTGTGGAGATCTTACAGATAAGATCTGGTAAGATAAGCAGAGATAGAAGAGATAGAGAGGTGAGAAACACGGTAAAACTCTCTGTTCACAGATTCTGTGGCTGTTTTCATAGAAAACCTCAAAGAACCTACAAAAACAAAACCAAAAATGGTCATAATGGCAAAAGCCTATAGTGCAACCTTGTGAAGCCGAGGTAAGAGGATTAAGGCCAAGCAGGGCTAGATACCGAGCACTGCCTCAACCCCCTGATTCAAAAGATAATAAGGAGGTAGACAAATTAGTAAAGTTGGAAGTGAACTCAGTAATTTTGCTGTGTTTTAGTTGGAAGTAAAAAAAAAAATGTAAATTCCACTCACTGAGGCTGGAGATGCAGCATAGTTAGTAAAATACTTGCCTACGTGGATGAAGCCCAGGTTTGCATTCCACTTCCCAAAAGGTATCAGATTGAGTGTGGTGGTGCATACATGTGATCCCAGCACCCGGGAGTTAGAAAGATGTAGAAACAGGAAGATGAAAAGCTTAAGGTCATTCTCAGAAACATAGCAAGTTCTCAGCCTGCCTGAGCAACCTAGTGAGATCCTGCTGGAAAGAGAGAGAGAAAGGAGAGAGAGGGACAGAGACAGAAAGACAGACAGACAGAGACAGACAGAGAGAGACAGAGAAAGAGACAGAGACAGACAGAAAGAGAACAAGCTAAGGGTATAGCTTTGCAGTACAACCTTTGCCTAGAACATCCAAGGCCCTAAGTCACTCCCCAGGACTGAAAAAAAAAAAAAACTGCAAAGGAATGCATGGCCCATGGTGATGGAAATCAAACAGTTG
This sequence comes from Hylomyscus alleni, assembly GCA_019843855.1. Lineage (NCBI taxonomy): Eukaryota > Metazoa > Chordata > Mammalia > Rodentia > Muridae > Hylomyscus > Hylomyscus alleni. The sequence goes on from JADRCC010576258.1 coordinate 12,544, forward strand.
TTGGCTAAGGGATATAGAAATTATCTGGAAGATAAGAGAATTTCTGGAATCGTGGGAATGTTCTGTATCTTCATTGGGGTATTGGTCAACATAGTGAATTGTGAGATACTTGAAACTTCATTTTTTTCAGCAAACATTGTTTATTTACTATGACTCCCCTGCTACAATAGTTATTAGGAACATAAAACAGAGAAAGGTAGTATCTGGGCCTGTAGGGGACATCAAATCAAAGAGTGGACACAAATGCTCTGAAGCAAGTACATGATTCTCACCTGCTGAGTTAGAGAAGGGACCATAAACCTTCACAAAAGGTCAAGAGAGCTCATCAATATAGGTATAGACATATGTGTTTGAGAGCTGCAAGCAGCTGGTGGGGGCAGCAGTGGTGGGTGATGGGAGTAATAATGGGAGGCTGTATACTTTAACAGTGGGACAAAAGAGGCTGGGCTGATCATCACTAGGGGACTGCAGAAGCCTTTTAGATGGGAGGGGCATCAGGGCTCTTGCAGTTAAGAAAAAGTACTAAAGTTGAGATTATAGGCAAAACTAAATTAGAAAGGGATTGTAAAATAAAACAGTAGCTGTTTTTAATATTCATTCATATAATATTCATTATAACATTGTGATTATGTTTTTTATATCTGTCTATCCCCTTTCTTCCTTTAAAATTGACACTAGGAATCCAGAAACCTTTTGGACCACCACAGGCATGTTTCCCCAGGAGTTCATTATTTGTTTTCACAAACATGTAAAGATTGAAAAGCTTGTGATACAATGTTACTTGGGTAAGCAAATCACACATTAACTTTTTATTATCCTTTAATTTTTCCATAGGCAGAGGACACATGTAAACTTTTGGCAGGAGACTAGTTTTTCCTTACAGCATGGGACCCAGTTTTATTACTGAAATGGGAGGGTGGAGAATCTGAGTTAACTGCCTTCGGCACAATTAGCCCTCTTAAGTTGCAAACCCTTCCAAAGCACATCATAATTTCCATGCAGCTTGCTGTGTGAACGTCTTTGGCAGAAGACTATTAGGAATGTAAGAAGCTGGCTTGCCCAAATACTGGGCTCTCTGACATCCTTGTCCTAGGTTCATTTAGCCTGTAGTTCTCAGAGTCTTGCTGTAAATCTGATAACCCCAATTATTATTATTCTCATTAGATAGTTTTGATTCTTCCATTGCTAATGAAATTTTCTGGGGATTAGGAGTGAAATCTCCCCTTGGAACATAAAGTCCGGCCTGTGATAAAGTATATCAGAGTCATGGCAGGAAGCAGAATAGATCCCAGATGTTTCAAATGAAGAGACTTGAGTAATACATCTACTTATAAAATTCTGGCCTGGGCTGCAGGAATGAATAAGGGATAATGGGGCCCTCAGAAACCAGCTATAGCAGGGAGCCCCTGCCTCCTAAAACAAGGAAAGGAAAGTGTTACCAGAGCCCAGGGGGGAAGAGGGAGGCTGGGTGGGAATGTACAGTGAGGCCTGGCCTGCAGGGCTACAGTCTTGAAGGGAAGGACCATCAAAGACATGGCATGAAGCAGGACAGAGTGTAGATAAAAGGTCCTGGTCTCACTTCTCTGCCCTCCGATCTTCTGGGGCCTTGCCACTGGCCATTCCCAAAGAAAAGCAAGTTGGTAAATTAGTCTAGGAGATAATAATTTGCAGGAGTCGGCTTTTCCAGAGTAGGACAGAGAAGGGAAAATGGTTCTGGAGGTCATGTGGGGGACAAGGGAGAAAATCCTGTGCAGCAGGAAGATGTATGCGTGGTATGCTTCTGTCATTCTTTATTACAGAGGCCCTAGATAGGGCCGGTGTGTAAACTCTTGTTCTGGCATTTACTGTTTCTAGTTTACTGGACACCTTTCCTGACTTCTGTAAAGCCTGTGTCTTCATCAGAAAAGTAGCTTAATAATATCTTTCTCATAAAGACTTCAGCCAAGAGAATGAACAAATATGCCTGACTCAAAGCATGTTCTCTATAAAGACGACCATGATTACTAGTAGTATCACAGCCAGTATATAAATATTCCAGATAATAACCAGATTCAGAAAAGCACTACTAGATTTGTGCTCTGTAGTGATAAATACTAACAAGATGACCATTGTACAGTGTTATGCTTTACTATAGGATTTATGGGAAAACAGTTGTAGCTTTCAGGATTCCTGGTGCCAGTACTTCGTGTTGTCTCCAACAGTCTAAGGATAGCAGCAGAGAAAGGAAGTACAGACAGCAGAATTAAGTAGCTAATTAACATTTGTATTTCTTCTGTTTATTTACAATGCTAGTGCGGACTTTGAGGATTGAAAAGACCACTTCTAAAGAGCCATTGGATTTCGAGCAGTGGGTTGAAAAAGGTGTGTATTCATGTCTCCAGTACAGTTCTTTCAGAGCCTGAGGGAGTGGATGAGTGCCTGGCCTCTGCCTTTGTGCTAGCAGTCCACCTGCATTTTGGTAAATAAAAGGTGACTTTAGTGAGTCTTTAAGACACATTTGTGCAGTCATCCTCATGCACTGCTTATGTAACAACATCTTCAAAATTTTAGGATCATCCTTATCAAAAATAGAGATGACTCATTTAAGGCTTTTGTGAGCTAGTGGCTTATATATGACAAGCAAACAAATGTTAGCTTCATACCTTTCCTTTCAGATTAATGATAGTGTTTAAGAATTAACTGAGCTGGGTGTGGTGGTACATGTCCTCAGTCCCAGGATTCAGAAGACAGAGGCAGGGGGATCTCTGAGTTTGAGACCGGCTTGATCTATATAGATCATTCTAAGCTGGCTGTCACTACATAGTGAGTTCCTGTTTCAAAAAAAAAAAACTTTTTATAAATAACTGTTGTCCTGCAGTTAAGCATACACATAATTAGTTCATGTGTCTATCTCCCTTTTCTTAACAAATCCTGTGAAAACAGGAGAAAAATAAAAAGACATAAAGCTATAAGGATAATAATATATAAACCTAGTGAATCAGAAAAATGTAGATCAATAAGTTTTATGGCAGAGGGGCAGCCTGAGCTTCCAGAACACAGCAGGGTAGGCTGAGACCTAGTGCCTTCCAAGGAGAATAGGAAGAGGTAAGCTAATTTATTACATGCAACTCCAGAAAGGCCTAGGATCTGAGAGCAGCAGGGGACATGGAATATGAGTGAGATGTGGATGACTGGTTTATACTATCTTATTTCAGCACACTGTTCATGAAGTTAGACCAGAAAGTGTTGATTTCAGAAACTTAGATTTCTACTTACCGTGACATAAACTTAAATAATAAATATGTAAGAAATAGAATATAACCACATAATAATTCCAGGAAAAACAATCTAAATTTAAATTTTAATGTATATGGATGTTTTGTCTGTATGTATATCTGTGCACCACATTCATGCCTAGGGCCTACAGAGGCCAGAAGGGAAGCATCAGATGTCCTGGGACTGGCGTTACAGACAACTGGGAAGTGCCGTGTGAGTTCTAGGAACTGAACCCAGGTCCTCTAGCAAAACAGTCAGTGCTCTTCACTACTGAGCCATCTCTGCAGTCCCTCACTCCCAACCTCCACTTCTGCTTTTTATACAGGTTTTTATTCTGTATGTAGCCTAGGCTGGCCTGGAACTTACAATCAATCCTGCCTCAGTCTCCTGAGTGCTGGGCTTTCGGGTGTGTACACCATACCAGCCTAGAAGTGGAAAACATGGCTAGAGAAGGCATGGGAAAGCAGGGGTAATAGTATTGTCTAAGGAAAGTGTTAGGAAACAGGAAAAAGACTCCAGAATCTTACTTCCTAAAGACTTCCTCTTCGGTGGTGGGTAGCTTTTGAAATTCTGTGCATTATTTGATATAAATTAGTATCAAAGGATATTATACTAACTAAATAGTTCATATTTCTGAAAGAATACTCAAAGTAATTCACAGCTAAATAAGATAATCCAGCCTACCATTATGCAAATAGTACATTATTAAACTTGAGTACAAGAAGAGATCATGTCTCAGCCTGCTAATACCTGCTACATCATGGTGAAATTTTCATGTAGGAAAAATGGCTTCTTATATAAAAGTCTTTTAGGAGCTTGATCATTAAAAGGGAAGAGTTTGGGGGCTGGAGAGATAGCTCAATGGTTAAGAGCACCAGCTTCTCTTCAAAAAGTCCAGAGTTCAATTCCCAGTAACCACAAGGTAACTTATAATCATCTATAATGGGATGTGATATCCTCTTCTGGCAATGCAGGTGTACATGCAGATAGGGCACTTGTATGCACACAGTAAAGAAAGAAATCATTTTTTAAAATGGAAGATTTTCTGCATTTTATCAATTTCTTACTTTATTTCTTTAGTATAATTTCTTTAGTAATATTTCTTTGTATAATTTAAATTTGCATTGTCTTATTTATAATCATTAGAGGTATATAGTTCATTTTTCAAACCTTTAAGCCAAATGTCTTATCAAATTCCAACCCCCAAATAATGATAATTCACTTAAATCTGAACTTAACAGTAGTTTGCCAAGTAATCACATTTTGCTGAGTACAAATTTCCATGACTTTCTTCATATATTTGAGCCTTAACCTATTTCTATTAAATTTATACTTTAGATTTAGTACACACAGAGGGGCAGCTTCAAAATGAAGAAATTGTGGTAAGTGTATATACTTTATAGAGATAAGATTATCTCTAATGAGCCTAATTTAGATTTTAAGGTTTCCCAGTATGAATTATTCATGATGAATAGCCTCGTGGTATTAGCAGTTCTTTGCCTATTCAACCATTAAAGATTATTCTCAATAATATTATAAGCTAAATGTATTATTAATTAGGCTCTTTAAAAAAAAAAACCAATCCTGAAGAAAGTGGCTACATGGATAAAACAGAATTTAATTCATTTGTTTGTTTTATTTTGCTCAGTGATTTATTTTTTAAATATTTGGTTACATTGTTTCATTTGATTTTGTAGGCCTTTTAGAATAGGACACTGAGGGTTGAGCTGTCAGAGTTGGATGCTAATTAAGCGTGAAAGGACAAGAGAGGCTTAGATAAGGGGAACTAGAGCCCAGGATCAGCAACAAATAAGCCGAGAGCTGAAGTGGAAAGAAGCCGGGGGTTCTTCTGACAGCATTCCACGGGCTCTGCTTGTCGAGTGGAATGAATGCCCACTGACAGAAAGCCGAGGCTTCATCAGGAGTCTCTGCCTCTGCCAGTTTGTCATGCCCTAGTTTTAGACAAACAGGAACTAGTAGAATTCTCCAAGAGTGTTTAGCTGCCAGTGTTGGTATACAGCCCTTCTCCATGACAGAGTGGCTTCTGACCTCCTAGGTTTGTGGCTCTGCACCTTCCAGAGCTGTTGTGAAATCAGTGTTTCAAAGACTCCATAGGGGGTGGGGAGAACTCCACCCACTTGGGTTGGCTCTTCATCACTCACTTATAAACCCAGTGTTGGGAGGCAAGATCTTTGGGTTTGCTGATATACACACACAGATACACACACACACACACACACACACACACACACTCACACACTCACAGACTAGAAGCTCCATTGGAAATGTTTGATTCCCACAATTCACTTTCTCCCACCAAAGTTCCTCCAGTGGGGAGGCCAGTAGGATCCAAAAAAAAAAAAAAAAATTATAGTGAATTGCTTCTGCATTCTTTGGTATTGTGTTGAGGACTCACTGTGAGAGTTATAGAACACTTGGAAGGTAGCAAGGCAAAATAGGAGGCTGGGAGCTCCTCAGACATTTATTACTGATAATTGACTGACTGCATTTGTTCTAGTTGTTGACCATAGAGCTCAGATAACACAACAAAAATGTGTAGAAAACTTTATATCATTTTTTAAAACTTAATATTATATCCCAAGATTTATAATTATGTTTGAAGGTACTGCTTATCTATTTACATATATTTAAACTAATATATGTCATCACAAGTAATTGATAGTGGACATTAATTAGCACATTCTGTGCACATTATGACTTCACCTTTTTCATTATTTTCTAGGAGTAAATTTCATGGGATGGAATTACTTAGGACAAGAGTATAAGCATTTTATGGCTTTTTATGTATATTGCCAAATTGCTTTCCAAGGAAATTATATAAATGTGAGAATCTTGTCGTATTTTTTTAGGGTAGTGTATTCCAAGGCATTGTTAACTGACGGAAACTGTTTAGCATGAACAGTTCTTTATAAAGACACTTGTAAAGCAGTTGGTCAGAAGTATGCATTTGTAGAATGTGTTTTTCGTAGAACCAAGAGTGAGATGCCATGTCTTAGGCCCTGCGGTGACGCTGATGAGCCTTCCGAGCACTCTTGCTTTATATCTTGTTACATGCTAGAAAAATGACTCTTCATCAAAGCCTTTGTTCTGCTAAATGCTTGTTAATAGTTTGCTAGGATTGCTGAAAGCATCCATATTGATTTTTTTTTTCTCTTACAGGCACGAGATGGCTACGCCACTTTCTTGAGATTCATTATTGTCTCAGCATTTGATCATTTTGTATCTGTGCACAGCATTTCTGCAGAGGGACTAACAGTCTCAAGTCTTCCTTAGTAATTACAACAAAACGCTCTGAACTACTTTTAAAATATATTTATTGAAATACAAAGCTATCTTAGATGTGTTTACTATTAAATAGATTTGTATCTCTGTTTCCATTTTTTTAATAAAGGAAGAATGTGTTTATTTCTCCTTCACCTACTCAAAATTTATATTACCTGATACAGTGGCATTATAGCATGAGACAACCTTGGGCATTGCAAAGCATTAAGCCGTGAAACTATCCACGCTGTTAGGTTTGTTTCTAGGCATATACAACACACAGTCAGAATGGAGTAGCATTATTTGAGCTCTGCTTTGGGGCAAGGGTAAAGCTGGCCTTCAGTTGGTTTTATGCTTCATGTAGATCTCTAGGAACTCCTGCACATCTTTGGGGGACCCCAAGATGACTGGCGCCTTCTGGTAAATCTCGGTAGGAACGATGTCTAATATATCTTCGTTCCTTGTGGTGGCAAGCCCATTGGCCTTCTCTATGA
>JADRCC010576259.1:0-22418 GCA_019843855.1 Hylomyscus alleni
GTGTAACTATGGCTTCCTAGAACAATTTAGATAGTATTGCTTCTGATTCTGTTTTGTGGAATATTTTGAAGAATGTTAGTATTAGGTCTTCTTTTAAGGTCTGATAGAATTTAGCAGTTCAGCCATCTGGTCCTGGGCTTTTTTGGTTGGGAGACTTTTGATGACTGTTACTATTCCTTTAAGGGTTATGGGACTGATTTGGGTTTTTACCACAATGTGTTTGTTATGTTGAGGTATAGTCCCTTCATCTTTTGCCTCTCAATAGCTTTTAAAATTTGTAATGCTAATCCAGACTTTACACACAGTAGGTCTGATAATTAACCACATAAGTTGATTACTTAATTATGTGAAGGATATACATACATTAGGATAAAAGAATCCCCATCAATGTATTGTTTCCATGATGTCATGAAGTGATTAGATAAGCAACAATAAAAGAATGAGGACAATCTTTGCCAGTTATACCTGTGTCAGAGTAATAGTCTCTAAAATACTTTTTAAAAGAAAATTGAAGACAAAGAAAACAAGTACGCCAATTGAAAGTGATATTGTTTGCCACGCCCATTCATTTACTCCAATAAAGTCTGTACATCAGGCTTGAAGGCCTGATTATGGACCTGAGGTATACAGCTTCAAAGGGAGCTTGCTTCCTGGGTATTCAACTGTTGACATCTCCTAACTCAGATATGTTCCAGATTAGTCTTTCCAATAGTCAACATGCCTTCTTATTCAGGCATAAAGGTGACCCAAGAAATGATTTGTAAATAGTTAAAACTAAGATTAAACATAGTTCCTTGGCCAGCACAGCATTCCAATATATCCTAATTTGATACCAAGCTGATGGTAGCTTGGAATTCTCATAAGGGAGCTGACATATCAAACAGGGTGTCCCCAGAGTTGGCAATAGAGGTCAGGCATTATTGCCTACTGAAATTCTTACAAGGAAGCTGCCTTATCAGACAGGGAGTTCCCAGAGTTAGCAATAGAGGTCAGATACTATTGCTAACTATAAACATAGTTAGAATTCTCAGAGCAGTTTCACAGAAGACAGAATTTTTTACATACCAGAGAGTAATTGAAGGGCTTCCCTCACTTAAGGGCATTCTCAGGAACTTCTAGAATGGGACTTCTTGGTGCTTGCCTCTGATAGACCCAGAGAATTAGCTTGGGGCTACCAAGATAGCCCAGCGGGAAGGGCACCACTGTTCTTCTGCTTTGCACCTGGATGTCTGGTCTTACTGACCTTGATGTGACCATCACTTGCCTACGTCACTTCTGTCTTGCTGTCTGATCTTACTGACCTTGATGTGACCATCATCTGCCTATGTGACTTTTGTCATCTGCCCTGTTTTCTGTATACTATATAAGCCTGAATTTTACCTTGTGCAAACACACTCAGATTCTGCACTCCCTTATGTTGTTTCTGTTTGTTATTTCTTCACCAATGCCCTATCGACCTGACTAGGACTCTGTTCCTCCATGGGTTGAGGGAGGCCCAGACTGGCTGGCCCGTGGCAATTGTGAACCTACTCTGAATTCATTTTGATTCATAAAGTAAAGATGTCAGTAGTCATTGGCTGGGCAGAGTAGACAGGTGGGACATTAATATTCCTGGTTTAAGATTAGGAGAAAGGAAGAAAGTGAAGGGAGATCTGTGATGTCAGGAGGGTGGGGAACACAGTAGAGACAACATGCCTAAGAAAAGTGCAAGTCAGAGAGGCATAGCCACCATGTGAAGGAGTACAGAGAGTTCAGGACAAATGGCTACCCAACTGAGTCCAGGAAAGTTGAGTTTGAATATAGAAATTAGCAACTAATGAGTTGGGATTATCAGTGGGAGTTGAATTAGCTGCTTGGAGTTTAGGAAGTGAGTCAGCTATTGCACTGTTTAAGACACATCAAAATATAAGAGCTTTTGTGTGTGTGTGTGTGTGTGTGTGTGTGTGAGAGAGAGAGAGAGAGAGAGAGAGAGAGATTTTAGGAAATGTAAAGCATTGAGGTTGCATAGCAAACTAACCACTGAGACTTATTTAATTCAACACTTATCAAAACAGAATTTTGAGGCATATTTATGTGTTTTTTTCTGTTTCCATGTTATGTATGAACATTTTAATACAATGTCAATATTTGATGTCAGAATCTGAATCCTCTGTCAAGAAAGCACTGATTGGAACCCAGGGAAATAGATAAATGAATCTTCTCATGAAAACCAGAGCAAATTTTATCATGCAGCAGTAAAAATAAAATGTGTTGTGGAAATTTTGAATTAAATAAAAAAATGGCTACTGGACACAACAATAGGACAAAACCTGGTATATACAAAACATAGAGATGACAGAGCTCCCAAACTGGTAATTGGGAGTTGGATTTGACTCAGGTCTGGACACAGACAGGTGCTATTTCCAGACTTCAGAGTATTGTAATTCCATTCACCTTTTGATACATGATACAAGAATAATCCTTCCAACTTGGTGCTAAGTTGGTCCAGAATTTTCTGTGAAAGAAACTACATCTGAAAAGTGGGGAAATTGAGAGGGGTGTGGCTGTCTGATGAGGTCTCTGTACCTTCAGAAAATATACAAGTGCAGTGAATCCCATAATTTGGCAGAGGGAACCTTCAAACAGCATGAGAATACTGAATTTCTAGTACAGGTGTGCAATGTGCAAGAGAAATTAAGATCAACTGATAAAGATTTCAACTGAGACTTGAGGGAAGAAAAGGAAGAAGACTACGCTGACTAGAGCTTGAGAAACACTAATATGATCATCATATTACAAGGGATGGCTGTGTCTCAGGTCTCATTGCATCTATATCTCATATCAGACCCAGAGGCTTTCTTGCAAATGTGTTTCCATGCAGGGTTACCTCTGCTCTCCCTCAGCCTTGGTGCTGATGCTCATCTTACATACACTTAGAAGGATGGAGGTTCATTTATACTCTGAGAAACAGTCAAGAGTCAGTGCCTGCTGAATTAAGTGAAGGTCTGTTTAATGGAGTCTTCCAGAGTGGAGAAGGTGGAGTTAATGATTCCTAATCAATGAGTAAATGGCATCCCTTCTACGACAAGGCTCCTTTAAGTTAATTTTCCTTAGTAATTAGTTTAGAGTAAACAAAGACTGCATGTTACAAGATACACAGTCACCATGGACAAGAGGTTATATTCACTTTGCAGTGCACTTTTTTAAAATTAAATTTAAAAAAATCATAGTCCGATTTCCAAGTTGTATGATTCTCATAAGCTCTGTGTAATTTTGTAACTTCTCACAACTAGACTGTACTCTTCCCTGCGAACACTTTCTGCTCTGAATTATGTAAACAGGAGCCGTCAACCTCATCCACCACCTGGTCTTCAGCACACAGAACAGTTAGTTCTCCTGTAAGAGCCAGGTGCAGAAAGGGAGTCTATATGTTCTGTTCTTTGGGTTCAGCCTTAAGAGGAAGCAGCTGCTGAAAAAGTGTCAGGGAGTAGTGATCACTTGGACATGGGCCAGTGAATTTGAAAATTTGAAGTCTCTGAAAATTTCTATGACAGGTCACAGTGCTAGTAGCTTCATTATTGTCTATGTTTGGTTTTTTATTTATATAATCATGGTGTACTTGTTTTATTAGACTGCCCTACATTTATTTCCCAGGATAATCAATAAACATCACATTCTCTTCTTTAATTATTTTTGATTGTATGTATTTTTTCATCTTAAAGAAATAATCCCAGTTTTTTGTAGATTTATTTCAATTCTGTATAGCTTTAATCTTAGCTAAGTGCTATTAAAAAACACAGTAATGGTTTTGTGATTGAAGAATGAATGTATTTACTTTGAGCAACATATATACAGGTTATTTGTAGTGAGATCATTCTTATAATACTGATGAATGATTGGAAAGAAATGGACCAATTTTATAGTTACTGTTTCAAGTATCATGTATTGAATAGTAAAGATAGCATTGCATATATACTGTCCAGCATTGTTATCAAAATTAAAAATTATGTGAGAATCCATAATGACAGCTTACCTCAGAGGAAGTGTTAGATGGTCTCACATCTCTTTAACTTGTTAGAACACATGTTCTGCTCTGCAAAATAACCCAGTTTGAACAGAGAGTAGTAGGCTCATGTGTTTTCGGTGGTATGAAAGTTTTAAAGGAGACTAAATTTTCTTGCATTTCCCAGATATTTCTTGATTCCCTCCTCTGGGAAGGAATCCTGATCATTTCTGGCTTTGAGAAAGTAGAGGCATTTACTGGAGACATATTTTTGGAATTCCATACCACTATATTTTATGAAAAAAATTCTATGTCTCTGGTATTCAAAGTTTTACTGTGTATAAGGGTTGATAATCCATTTGATATTGGGTAAAATATGACAGAAAATTCAAGTCCCTAGTCTACAGTCTTGACTGCAGAGCTTACACTCTGCATATCATATGCAGTTGTTCTCAATATGCTTATCAGTCTTCCTGCGTTGAAGTTTTAACGTGTGAGATCATTCTACTCAGGGAGAAAAACAATGGGTAAAGAAACATTATGATCACAATTTACCCTTATGTCCATAAGAGGCACAGGATTTTATGATGCCATTTTGGGTATTTGCAGGAGGGAAAACTATATTTGAAGTAGGTAAATGGTTTTATTTACCTGTAAAGGGACATAAATATAGACAAACAATTAACATATATATCTTTTGATAAAGATCATGTCAATATATATTCAAGAATATCCATCATAACCTCATCTAATGAGAAAATACAGGAACCAATTCTAGCATGCCATAAAGACAATGATGACATATGCTTCCTGTGCTCATAAATGTTCTTATCTAGATTAATTCCAAGGTGCTGCTGGTGGTGGTAGTGTGTGTGTGTGTGTGTGTGTGTGTGTGTGTGTGTGTGTGTTTGTGTGTGTGTGTATGTGTATTTTACTATCTATTGTGTGGGGGATTATATTCACAATTTGTTGAAATTTCAGTGTGTATCTTTAGTAGATAAAAAGGTTATTGTTCTGTTTATTTTGAATCATTCAAATTTGCTGATTTTTTTATAAATTCCAAATCATTTCTAAAGTGTTAGTGTCTCTTATTTAATGACTAACTATTACAAGTAGAGATACCTTCATGCATTTTCCTAATCCTATCCCATTTTCTTTTCTTATCTCCTTAGATAAGACTTCGAGCACTAAATTGAAAAGGATTGTGGAACACTGACATCCTCATATTTTTTTTATATTGGAGGAAATGATTTGTTTTTTTCTCACATGATGTTTATGTTCAGGTATACTCCTTTCGTCTCTAGTTTCTCTATGTCTTTTAAAATTTGTAATGCTAATCCAAACTTTACACACAGTAGGTCTGAGAATTAACCACATAGGCTAATTACTTAATGATGGGAAGGATATGCATACATTAGGATAAAACAATCCCTGCCAATGTATTGTTTCCATGATGCTATGAAGTGATTAGACAAGCAACCAGTAAAAGAATGAGGACAATCTTTGCCAGTTATATCTATGTCAGAGTAATATTCTCTAAAGTATTTTTTAAAAGAAAATTAAAGACCAAGAAAACAAGTAAGCCAATTGAAATTGCTATTGCCATTGGTAGCCCACAGAGGTGGAAGATTCTATGCTCTTCAATCACAGAGTCTAGAAGATCTTGCTTTGAAACCAAACTGAAAGCCTTCCCCTTAAGATTAGCTTTTCTGGTACCAAAACACATTGTACACATTTGTTAGGAGGGGAGAAACTAAGAGTACTACCCAACATTGGTTACACAGACCTACATGGAAATATGGCTTCAATTTAACAATTTCTTATCTGGAACTCTGGTCCCAGTATATTATTAAAGGTTTTAGCAGTAACATGTCAATATTCTGAAGTCAATGATTCATGCAATGGACTATCACATTAATTTGTTAGAAATGTGTTATAAACAGTATAGTGATTCAGAAACTTATATTGTAATTGGTTCATCGAATACAATTTAATATACAATGAAATGTTAGGATTATATTGGTGTGCAGTGACACAATCACTATTCCAACTTTCATAAACAAAAACATTTAACTTGGAGCTGAGTTGCAGTTCCAAAGATTTAGCCTCTTTGTCATCATGGAGGGAAGCATGACATTATCCAGACAGATGTAGTGTTGGTGATGGAGGTATAAGTTCTGTATTCTGATCCACAGGCAGAAAAGCAAGAACAGATTTGTTTCACAGTGGATGGAGCTTGTGATTTAAAATCTCAAAGTTCATCTCCCATGACAAACTTCCTTCAACAAGGCCAAATTTCCTCCAACATGGCCACTCCTGTGAACTATTTAGTTCCCCTCAATATTGGGCCAAACATTGTTAAACATGTGTCTGTGTGTGTTATGCCTATTAAAGCCACCACATTCCACCCCCTGGTGTTGAGTCCAATTTCAAAAGTCCCCATAATCTCGACAATGTTTAAGAGTCCAAAGTTCAAGTGTTACAGATTAAAATCTTAGATTCATGTAATCTCTTAACTTTAGTCCACCATAAAATAAAAATTAAAAAAAGCAGATTATATGCCTCTAACATATCATGAAACAAGATATACATTAGCATTAAAAAATGTCAGGAACAAGCACTATGAGGAATTACTAGAACAAAACAAGACAGGATAACAGCTGAGCAAACTCAAATTCCGCATCTCCCCATGTGATGTCAATTTTTTCTTCATATCACTAGCTCCTTTCACCTTTGTTAACTGCAACACGTTTCTTTTCTAGCACTGATTCCACTCCCTGTTAGCAGCTTTCTTTGACAGGTATCACAAGGCTCTGCCCTCTCTAACCTCTTGGAGTCTCCAAGCCAATCTTGACTTCAATTTTAGAATTTAATATACTCAATTTTAGAATTTTACATAATGAACTTTCACAGAATAGCCTTTCTTAGCTTCCATAGAGGGGACACCTCTGCCACGTATCTGGCCTCAGTGTTTTGCCTCTCTTGACTCAGAAGTCAGAATCACATGTCTGAGGCTGTTTGTGGGGGCTGGAACATGCCATGTGTGTTCAATTACATCTTCACCTGCTTTCTATTTTTGATGGATTGCTTCACTGATAAAGCTTGTTTGCTCTGTATCCTTCTCTGTCAACCAGACTGGCCTTGATCTCAGATGTCTTCATGCCTCTGCCTCCTAAGTGCTGGGAGAAAAGTTACATACTACCGTGTCTAAACCTAAGTTTTTCTTTAATTAATTTTTATTATAGATCTTTACAAACATGGCCACTATACCTCAAAATATGGATTAAATTTATGTGTTTTTCCAGATCAAAATCAAGTCTCATCCCACATCAATTTCAAGATCAAAAGACTGTATCTTCTAACTGCAGGATCCAGAATCCAGGCAAATTGTCTTCCTGCCTGAAGATTATGTAAGTTGTGACCTGTATTTGTGGATTGTAGTTAATTCTAAATATAGTCAAGTTAATGATGAAGAATAGTCATCACAATCTACTCCTTCTCAACTTAACCAACAATCTTGATTTCTTATGTCCTCATGAATATAATTACAAATTCAGAATAACATTTAACAGGATATAAAATTCTCTCATACAATCGCAGATGCATTATAAATTTAGAATAGCTGGGAATGTCCCTTGTGGAACATTCTTTTCAAAAGAAAAAAGCTTAGCTGAATGGGATCTTGTCTCAAGATCTCCACTCTTTTAATTCCATTTAATATTGTTAATATGCTTATACCCAAGAAAAAGAGATTTAGCTTGATTACATTTTTTGTTGAACTTTTAAGCCTTGAACTAAACCTTTCGTAATGTTTCTTTCTCAGTTTGCTATACTTGACCAAAATCTTGTTCATAAGAGTGAAACACGGGACAGAGTATTTACTAGGCAGTTCTGATATTTCCTTTGTCGATACAATTAATCTCCAAGTCTTTACCTTAGCCTCAGGAAAAATTTTCAAACAAGGGCAAAGCAGCTTTATTCTTCACCAATATATATATCACAAAATCATTCTTCAGGCAATATTCTATAATTCTTCTCCTCTGAATGCTCCTGTGCCAGACCCCAAGAGTTCACATCACCCTTAGCACAACCTCATTCCATATTTCTACTAGTATGGCACATTAAGCTCTACTTAATGCATTTCATGGCTTTTAAAATCTAAAGTTTCAAAGATTTATATTCACACAAACAAAAGCATGGTCAGGCCTATCACATCAATACTTCAATCTGGGTACCAATTTCTGTCTTTTGGGGGGTTTATCACTGTAAAAAAATACTATGACCAAGGCAACTTTTAGATAACATTTTATCCAGAGCTGGCTTACAATTTCAGTGTTTTTGTCCATTATCATCATGGTACAAAGAATGACAGCATCTAGGTAGATATGGAGCTGGAGAAGAAACTGAGCCAAGAGTTCTACATCTTGTCTTGCCAGAAGCAAATTTGAGAATGGATGTGTTTCACATTGGGCATATCTTCAACATTTAAAACACAAGGTCTGTTTCCTCAGTAATACACTTCCTCTAAAACAGCCACATATACTCCAGTGAGACCATACCTCCTATGGGACAAACATTTAAATACATGATTCAGTAGGGGCTATACATATTGAAACCACCACAAGATGCCAACTCATTAATATTAGAGTTGTTAAAGTCTAAATAGTAAGTAGAAATGTGGTTAGTGATTACATAGAAACAATAATGCATGAATACTATGATTCACTAGGTAAAAAACATTGCCATTGAGTCAGGGGCCTTTGATTGAAAGGCTCATCTGTCCTGTTGGCTTAATAGCTGGCCCTTTCTTGTGAATTGGATGCACAGCATGTTTTGTATATAAATGTTCCTTAAATGTGTCACCATGAACAAAGGTATATTTTCTATTTATTTATTATACATTCACTTCAAGAAGCCACTGTCAGAGAAGTGACAAGTCATCTTGAGTATTACATTAGAGGATGGCCTTTGGACCACTGGGAGTAGATGTGCCCAGGGCCAAAGACATCAGCTCTGGTTTGGAAAAATCCTGCTGTACCAAAATATACAAAGGATGTAAAACAACAACAACAACAACAACAACAACAACAACAAACCAATTCCACTATTTTCAGCCAAATATGAAGCAAGTGTTTATTTCACATCAAATATGGACTAAGAGATGAAGTTTGGCCAGGACCATGCATAGAAATTTCCCAGATGGAATAGCCTCAAGCCACAAGTTTAAGGGACTGATAACGAAAAACTTGTTGGCCACTATACTTCCTCATGAGGGTTTGTAATTTTCCATGACCACTATTACCATAATTTCAGTAAGTTACTTGGTTCCTGATCAGGTAGGACTTACAGGTTAACTTTTGGGCATTGTATTGCCCCCTGAATTTGCATACATATTGGGCCAAATCTTTGACCCTATGATGAATATTTTTAGATTTGATAATTATCAGATTTATTATATAGTAGTAGTATGGAAATGGACTGGGTATCATTCATTTATTTTACCTGGGGTCGGTCCCCATTTTGTAAGATTTGTGAGTACAGCCAGATTATAATCAAAATTAGTTGTAGTAAAATAATAATTTTGAAAAGCTATAGAATATATTTTGTTTTACATAAAGCAGGTTAAGTGTCCTTTCATACTTTTAGACCTATTTTAATTATGCAATGTGTCTCATATGTCAGGGATTTTCCTTTTGACTTTGCATTTTATTATGTTAAAAGAAACAATGAACCAATTATTCTCTTTTATAATTATTTCCAGCTTGTAGTAGAATATTCCTATGAGAACACGGGAAGGCTGAAAAGCTAGTTATATGTTAGGCAATAGGCATTTATCTGAAAAATCTGTTGTAACAAATATTGACTATGGCTAGAAATTAAACTTTCCAAATAATTGATAAAGTTGAGGAGAAATAATAACAAGTGAAAAATCCAATTTTCAGGAGGACAGATGCAGAAATTTAGGGTGTACGTAGCTGGAGTTTGTTTGACCTGTGGTAGGTTGGCAAGTGTTTCACTCAAAGATAACCAAAGAAAATGTAAAATCCTTAACTTGGGAATGAGTAGCAAGCAGTCAGTGTGTTATCAAATTTCAAACCTCTGAAATCTCATGACAATAACAACATGAAGGGGAAAGAAATCTCAACCATTTTGAATTTAATTTTGTATATCCTAAAACTTTATGTATCTCAAAATAAAATTTTTGTCTAATAATTTATTAAAATATGAGTAGTTATGATTGAGAGCAGTCATTATAAAACATTTTTCTTTAGTTAAAAATTATGCCTAAAACCTGTATATCTCTTAACATTAAGCCTGTGAGCAAATCAGTTTGTCCTCTTTTAATAAGAAACCTTGTTGTTTGAATTAATTAATGAACTGATTAATTAACAACACAATGGCTTATTTTCTTGGGGAAAAGCTAGTTGCTTATTTCCTAGCTGATATAAGATACCATTAGCTTAGCCATCAATGTAATCAGAGACCCAAGAAGGAAAATATATCACCTAGATGGCCTATGTATGAATTAAAATGAGAGAGAAGAGTCCATAGTCCACTATCTACAGCTGTCCCAGGTTCATGTGGTCTCCTTGGTCTTGCAAGCAGAGGCAGTCTTTGACCATCAGACCTAAAAGATGAGTGGCTTTTCTATAGAAGAAACTAGCATTATCTTGTCTAGGCAAAGTGGAACAAACAACTGTCACAGTTTTAGGAAGAGCCTACAACTTAGACATTGTTAACTTTACCAGATAATCCATATGGAGTCAGTTGTTGCAGTGTCCATTATCCTCTTGCAGATCCTGGGGGTCATTCCTAGCATTTGGGAGATTCTCTCTGTCATGGTAAGTTTAAATATCTTAAATACTATATTCAGATTATTTCTGACAGATTTGAGAGCTAGTACCTATCAATTATATATGAATTAAACAATACTTTATTTACCATTTATTTACTAGGTGATGATTGTCAATTCACAGTTTTTCAAAATTAGTTTTTAGTTTGTAGTAATGAGTAGCTTTTCAAAGACCAGGACTTTATGTTTTATCCCTCTTACATTTACCTTTTAAAATTAACAAGTTTAAGTAGGAACTCAGTATCAAAATAAAAATGACTAATACATAATTCATAGAGGTTGAGACATATTTGACCTTTATAGAATGTATTATTATAGAATATAACAGTTTCTACTGTGACTCAGTTTACAAAAAAATGCCTATACGTTAATAATGCTAGCAAAAGCAAGGTAATACAGATTTCTTTAAATGTCTCTATTAGATTGAATCGACCTTAAGTAAGGAGAGATACATTTATTTTCTGGTCTTTTGTAACCAAGATTATTCAGCCGGTATTCTGTCTTAAAGATAATCCTTCTTGTGACAGCTGCCCTGCAGAAAGTACCAGATAATTTACAGAAAATATAATCTTATCTACACATGTTCCCCCTTTTTTAAATTGGATATTTTCTTTATTTACATTTCAAATGTTATCCCCTTTTCTAGTTCCCCTCCTTCCAGAACCCCCCATCCCATCCTCCCTACCACATTTTCTCTATCCATTCTTCTGTTGAATGACATCTAGGTTCTTTCCAGCTTCTGGCTATTACAAATAAGGATGCTATGAACATAGTGGAGCATGTGTCCTTATTACATGTTGGAACATCTTCTTGGTAAATGCCCAGGAGTGATATAGCTGGGTCCTCAGGTAATACCATGTCCATTTTTTTTAGGAACCACCAAACTGATTTCCAGAGGGCTTATGCCAGCAAGCAATGGTGGAGTGTTCTTCTTTCTCCACATCCTCTCCAACATGTGTTGTCAACTGACTTTTTTATTTTAGCCACTCTGACTAGTCTGAGGTGGAATCTCAGGGTACTTTTGATTTGCATTTTCCTAAAGACTAAGAATTTTAAAGATTTCTTTAGTTACTTCACAGCCATTCAATATTCCTCAGTTGAAAATTCTTTCTTAGCTCTGTACCCCACTTTTAGTAGGGTTATTTGATTCGCAGGCATCTAACTTCTTGAATTCTTTGTATACATTGGATATTAGCCCTCTATCGGATGTAGGGTTGGTAAAGATCTTTTCTCAATCTGTTGGTTGCCTTTCTGTCCTATTGACAGTGTCCTTTGCCTTATAGAAGCTTTGCAATTTTATGATGTCCCATTTGTTGATTCTTGATCTTAGAACATAAGCCATTGGTGTTCTGTTCAGGAAATTTTCCCCTGTGCCAATGTGCTAGAGGCTCTTCCCCACTTTCTTTTCTATTACTTTTAGTGTATCTGATTTTATGTGGATGTCCTTGATCCACTTGGACTTGAGATTTGTGGAAGGAGATAAGAATGGATCAACTTGCATTTTTTTATATGATGAACACCAGTTGAACCAGTACCATTTGTTAAATGCTTTCTTTTTTCCACTGGATGGTTTTAGCTCCTTTGTCAAAGATCAAGTGACTATATGTGTGTGGGTTCATTTCTGGGTCTACAATTCTATTCTATTGATCTTCCTGACTGTGTCTGTACCAATACTATGCAGTTTTTAATCACTACTGCTCTGTAATAGAGCTTGAGGTCAGGGATGTTGATTCCTGCAGAAGTTCTTTTACTGTTGAGAAATTTTTCACTATCCTGGGTTTATTGTTATTCCAAATTAATTTACAAATTGCTCTTTCTAACTCTGTGAAGAATTATGTTGGAATTTTGATGAGGATTGCATTGAATCTGTAGATTGCTTTTGGCAAGATGGCCATTTTTGCTATATTAATCCTACCAATCCACGAGCATGGGGTGTCTTTCCTTCTTCTGAGATCTTCTTCCATTTCTTTCTTCAGAGGCTTGAAGTTCTTGTCATACAGATTTTTACCTTGCTTGGTTATAGTCACACCAAGATACTTTATATTGTTTGTGACTATTGTGAAGGGTGTCATTTCCCTAACTTCTTTCTCTGCCTATTTATCCTTTGAGTATAGGAGGCTATTGATTTGTTTGAGTTAATTTTATATGCAGTCACTTTGCTGAAGTTGTGTATCAGTTTTAGGAGTTCTCTGGTGGAATTTTAGGGGTCATGTAACTATACAATCATATCATCTGCAAATAGTGAAATTTTGATTTCTTCCTTTCCAGTTTGTATCACTTTGACCTCCTTTTGTTGTCTAATTGCTCTAACTAGAATTCCAAGTACTATATTGCATAGATAGGGAGAGAATGGGCAGCTTTGTCTAGTCCCTAATTTTAGTTGGATTGCTTCAAATTTCTTTCCAGTTAGTTTGAAATTGGCTACTGGTTTGCATTATACTGTTTTACTAACTTATGAAATGCAATGAAGGCAGTGGTAAGAGAAAAGCTCACACCTCTAAGTGCCTCCAAAAAGAAACTTGAGAGAGCGTACACTATCAGCTTGACAGTTCACCTGAAAGCTTTAGAAAAAAAAAGAAGAAGCAAATATACCCAAGAGGAGTAGACAACAGGAAGTAATCAAACCTGAGGCTAAAATGAACCAAATAGAAACTAAAAGAAGTATACAAAGAATCAATAAAACCAGAAGCTGGTTCTTTGAGAAAATCAACAAGATAAATAAATCCTTAGCCTGAGGGCACAGAGACAGTATCCAAATTAATAAAACCAGAAATGAAAAAGGAGACATAACAACAGAAACTGCATTAGTCAGTGTTCTCTAGAGTCACAGAACTTATGGGTAGTCTCTATTTGGTAAAGCAATTTGTTGATGACTTATAGTCTGTAGTCCAGCTCCCAACAATGATCAGCAGCAGCTGTGAATGGAAGTCCAAGAATCTAGCAGTTGTTCAGTTCCACAAGGCAGGTGAAGAAAAGAGATCCTTTCTTCTTCCAATATCCTTATATAGGTCTTGAGCAAAAGGTTTGGCCCAGATTAAAGGTGTGTGCCACTATACCTTAAATCCCAGATGACCTTGAACTCAGAGATCTTCCTGTCTTCTGGAATTCATAGCTGCTATGCCTCAAGATCTCCATGCCAAGATCCAGGTCAGAAACATGTATCTCTCAGTCTCCAGATTAGGATCACTGGTGAGTCTTCCAATTCTGGACTGTAGTTCATTCCAGATATAGTCAAATTGACAACCAGGAATAGCCACTACAGAAGCTTAGGAAATTCAAAAAATCATCAGATCCTACTACAAATGGTTATATTCAACTAAATTGGAAAATCTGGATGAAACAGACAATTTTCTAGACACATACCAGGTACCAAATTTACATCAGGATCAGATAAATGATTTAAACAATCCTATAATCCCTAAAGAAGTAGAAGCAGTCGTTAATAGTCTTCCAACAACAACAACAAAAAAGCCCAGGACCAGATGGGTTTAGTGGAGAATTCTCTCAGACCTTTAAAGAAGACTTAATACCAATACTCTTTAAACTTTTCCACAAAATAGAAACAGAAAGAGCACTACCAAATTCATTCTCTAAAGCCACAATTACGTTTATTCCTAAAACACAAAGACCAAACAAAGAATGAGAACTTCAGACAAATACTCCTTATAAACATTGATGCAAAAATATTCAATGAAATTCTTGCCACCCGAATCATTCACCACAATCAAGTAGGCTTCATTCCAGGGATGCAGGGAGGGTTCAATATATGGAAATCTATCAATGTAATCCACTACATTAACAAATTCAAAGAAAAAAACCACATGATCATTTCATTTAATGCTGTAAAGCATTTGACAAAATTCAGCATTCCTTACTGTTAAAATCTTGGAAAGATCAGGAATTCAAGGCCCATATCTAGACATAGTGAGAGATGTATTTTTAAGCCAATAATTTTCACCCTTTTCTAAGAATAAAGACTGTGAGCATAAGCATCACTTTCAGAAGCAAAAGCAAGTTGTATTAGTGAAAACGATTTAGTTTCTTTAAAACCAATTTCAAGTCAGTTAAATTCATGTTTAAAAATTTGGGTAACATTTTATCCAAATGAAGCAGATGAAATTTTACTATCCTATTAACAAGCATTATTTTATATTCAATCTTTTATAAATACTGCTTTTTACTCAGGAAAGAATTTAGATAAATCATTTTGGGACCTTAGTTAAGATAGCAGTGAAAACATATGCGATTCTCCTTTGTTTCTTTGTTTCCTTCTTTGTCTGTTTCTTTCTTTGTTATTTTCTTTCTTTCTCTCTTTCTATCTTTCTCTCCCCCTTCCTTCCTTCCTTCCTTCCTTCCTTCCTTCCTTCCTTCCTTCCTTCCTTCCTTCTTTCCTTTCTTTTTTCTTTCTTTCTTTCCTTCCTTCTTTCCCTCCTCCTCCTCTTTCTCCTTATTCTTCATGTTCTTCTGCTTCTTCTTTGGCTCTTTCAAATCCATAGCAGAAATGGTTGCCAGTAATATGGCCACCATTAATCAAGATGCTAGTGAATTATGGCTCCACCTTCATTATCTTGTATTTAAAATGATGACCAGTTATGGCAGAATAGAATTCAGAATCATGTCATATAATTTAAGATTATTTAAGCATAGAATTTTCATCTTCTACACCAGATTGTGAGAATTAAGTTAACCTTTTGCTATAGATATTATAGATTTTTAATCATATATAATAACTTATAATTTAAAAATCATATTAAGTTTTGACCTTGAACTTTTTTGCATAATTTCTTTGTTTACATTTTTAAATGTTATCCCCTTTCTGAGTTTCCCCTCCAAAACCCCATATCCCAAATTCCCAGCCACTGCTCACCAGCCTACCCACTCCCACTTCCCTGTCCTGGCATTTTGCCTACACTGGGGCATAGAGCCTTCACACAACCAAGGGTCTCTCC
The DNA here is from genome assembly GCA_019843855.1 of Hylomyscus alleni. NCBI lineage: Eukaryota > Metazoa > Chordata > Mammalia > Rodentia > Muridae > Hylomyscus > Hylomyscus alleni. The sequence continues at coordinate 15,785 of JADRCC010576259.1, forward strand.
TCCCATTGAGGTCTGACAAGGCATCCTCTGCTACATATATAGCTGGAGCCATGGGTTCCTCCATGTGTACTCTTCAGTTGGTGGTTTACTCTCTTGGGAGCTCTGGGGTTCAGGTTGGTTCATATTGCTGTTCCTCCTATGGGGCTGTAAAACCTTTCAGCTACTCTTGTCCTTTCTCTAGCTTCTACACTCTGGAGTCTGTGCTCAATCCAATGTTTGGCTGTGAGCATCCACCTCTGTATTTGTCAAGCACTGGTAAAGCCTATTAGGAGACAGCTATACCAGGCTGCTGTCAGAAAGTACTTGTTGGCATCCGCAATAGTGTCTAGGTTTGGCAAATGTATATGGGATTGGTCCCTGGGTGGGGCTGTCTCTGGATGACCTTTTCTTCAGTCTCTGCTCGACAGTTTGTCTCTGTTTCTTCTCCCATGAGTATTTTGCTTCCCCTTCTTAGAAGGATTGAAGTATCTACAATTTGGTCTTTCTTCTTTTGGACCTTCATGTGGTCTGTGAATTGTATCTTGGGTATTCTGAACTTTTGGGCTAAAATCCACTTATCAGTGAATGCATGCCATATGTGTTCTTTTGTGATTGGGTTACCTCATTCAGGATGATATTTTATTGTTCTGTTTATTTGCCTAAGAATTTCATGAAGTCATTGTTTTTAGTAGCTGCATAGTACTCAATTGTTTAAATGTACCACATTTTCTGTATCCATGTCTCTGTTGAGGAACATCTGGGTTATTTCCAGCTTCTGCCTATTATAAATATAGCTGCTATTAACATAATGGAAAATGCTATTAGTACCAAGCCTATATTAGAATGCCTGCACAAATGATTATTAATAGAAGTATGGTTATCCAAATGGAATTGCATTGCATAATTATTGCTTGTTGTTTCTGTTTCCAAGTGAAATATGAACATTTCTAAGAAAATGTCAATATTTGGTGTCAAGATCTGCAACTTGTGTCAGAAAAAAACAAAAACAAACACAAAAAGCACAAAATCAAAAACAAAACAAGGGGGGGTGGGAGGAGGAAAAAAAACAAAACAAAACTACTGATTAGGAACCACAGATATGTGTAAGGACTATAACCATGTAAACAATAGTTAACTTTATCATGCATCAATGAAAATAAAATGTAGAGTAGAAAATCAAGGGTTAAATCATAAACATAATTGTCTACTGGGCATATCAACAGGAGAGGACCAAGTATGGACAAAATATACAGACGAGAGAACTACCAGAACATGATTATTCAGGAGCTAGATTTGATTTGGGTGGTGATACATACAGGTACTGACTGTTTGCAGTCTTTTACATTACTTCTTATGATACATGAATAATTTTATCACTGTGGGACTCAGTAGATCTAGAACTCTCTGTGAAACAAACTACATGTGAGTAATGGTGAGATTGAGAGGTGAGTGACTGTATGTTGAAGTCTTCTAAAGAAGATACACAGTGATAGCAGCTGAGTCCCCATATCTTGGCACAGAGAACCTGTAAATAGCATGAAACTGCATGCAGTAGAGACCAGAGTAGTGTAGCCTTCCCCTTGAATTGCTTACTGTCTTAGTCAGGGTTTCTATTCCTGCACAAACATCATAACCAAGAAGCAAGTTGGGGAGGAAAGGGTTTATTTGGCTTACTTTCACATGGCTGTTGATCACCAGAGGAAGTCAGGACTGGAACTCAAGCAGGTCAGAAAGCAGGAACTGATTCAGAGGCCATGGAGAGATGTTCCTTACTGGCTTGCCTCTCCTGGCTTGCTCAGCCTGCTCTCTTATAAAACCCAAGACTTCCAGCCCAGGGATGACACCACCCACAAGGGGCCCTACCCCCTTGATCACTAATTGAGAAAATGCCCTACAGCTGGATCTCATGGAGGCATTTCCCCAACTGAAGCTCCCTTCTCTGTGATAACTCCAGCCCATATCAAGTTGACACACAAAACCATCCAGTATATTTATCCAGGTGGAAAATTTGCAGTAGGCATTGAGATATGCTGATACACATTTCTATCTGGGACATGAGGGAAGACCAGAAGGAATACAAGACACAGACCATACCACAGCATGAGAGATACCTCATGCCACACTCAGAGACTTTACTGACATTGTATTTCTGTCCATGATTGATTCTTCTCCATTCTCATTCTATGTGATGATGGTCAGCTCCCACACACTTAGGAGGATAGAAGATGCCTAGGGGATCTCTCAGGAGGCAGAATATGACAAGCAAGATGATAGTCTTTTTAAGGAGTCTTCCAGGCTAGAGAAAGTACAGCTACTAATTCCTAATCAGTGAGCATCTCCTCTATGCACAGACTCCTTTGAGTAAATGTACTTTAGTGATTAGTTTACTGTAAACACTGACTGCCTCAAAGTTACCCTTGATGATTACAAGACACATATTCACCATAGCCAAGAGGCTATGTTCATTTTCGAGCTATACCTGATATTTGCCTCTACTGAAACATCCATAGTCTAATTTCCAAGTTGTGTGATTCTGATATGCAGCATGATATTCTGTAACATCTTACAACCAAGAGTGCCCTTTTCTATGAACTTCTGCTGTGGATTATGTAAATATGAGCTGTTAACTCATTCCATCACCTCATGATCATCACTCCTAGCAGCTACCCTGTGAAAGACAATTCCAGAGTGGCCCTGTATTCTGTGCTGTTGATTTGCCCCTAGGAGGAAGAAGTTGCTTCAACAAAATAAGGTACCAGTTAGCAGGTGAACACGGTCTAGTGAATATAAACATGTGAGGTCTCTGAAGTCTTCTGAGAAGAAGCACAGTACCTTCTGGTATCTTCATTGCTATTGGGATTGGGAGATTTTATTCTTTTGACTACCCTTTACTTATTTTATTAAGTAGCACTGTGTTTCTCCCCAGGCTGTTCATAAACATCACTTTATTTTCTTTAATTTGGTTTATATGAATTTTCTCATTTTTCACAAATTATTCTTATCTTTTCTAGACTTATTTCAATGCTCTGCAGTTTAACCTTATCAAAGTGATTTGAAAAAACTTACATTATGGTTTCTATGATTAAAGAATAAATTTGTGTATTTTGAGTAATATGTGAATAGGTGACTTAAGTAAGAATCATTCTTTGGACATTAAAGCATGGGTGGAAATAAAATGTCCAAGACTTTGGTTAATTTTGGAAGGGTCTTTTATTAGATACTGACAGTATTACACATGAAATGTTCATCATTCTTGCCAAGATTCATTGTTGTGTGAAATTCTGTTATAGGAGCACTTACATGAAAGTAAGTGGGAGAAGGTCTCACATCTCTTAAACTTAAAAGGACATGTTTTTCACATAACACATGATCTTCTCTGCAAAAAGAATATACTTCAAATTAATAGGAGATGGCTCATATGTTTATAGTAGTAAGACAGAAAGGAGTCTAACTCCCCTAATGCTATGCCATTTCTCCAATTGATTTTAGCAAAAAGGCCAAGAAGTGATGCTATGCCATTTCTTAATTTTTTTACTTGATTTACTCATCTTAGACTCAATTCTTATGATTCCTGTCCCATAAAAGTGGGACTTTTCACTAGAGAAATATTTTGGGATTCATAACCACTACATTTAGAGAAAATCTTCTATGTATCTGCCCTTCAAAATTTTACTATGTATAATTCTTGATAATCCATTTGATCTTGGGTAAAATATGACATTTAGAGAATTAAAGTCACCAGTCTATTGTCTTGACTCCAGAATTTAGCCTGTTCACATGTTTTGTTATTCTCAATATGCTTGTTTCCCTTCCCATGTCATAGGCACTAAAGTTTCAGCATAGGAGGTTACACTACTGAGGAAGACCTAGAAAGGGAAGGAGACAACATGAGCACTAACACTATTGTTCATAAAAAGTACAGGCCATCTGTGATTCAATTTAAGGCTTAAGACTTTAAGCCGTAAAGTGAACAGGAGTTTGGGTTGTGTATATACTTAAATTTTCTTGACATTGATATAAATGCTTTGAGTTATTAATATGTGATGTTTGTTATGTTGTGGTTTACTTCTTTCATCCCTAGCCTCTCTACAACTTTAAAAATATGTAATGTTTGTCATGACTTAACATATCAAATGTTTGAGAATTAACCACATGAGCTAATTACATAAACATGGAAAGGATATAAATATATTAGAATAAAAAGAAATCTCTGCCAATGAATTGTCCCCATGATGATATGAAGTGAGTGAACAGGAAACATAGTCAGAGAATTAGGGAAACCCCATCCAGAAATAAATGTGTGAGTAGAATACGCTGTAGAATACTTTTAAAAGAATTTTCAACTGAGGAATATCGAATGGCTGAGAAGCACCTAAAAAAATGTTCAACATCCTTAGTCATCAGGAAAATGCCATCAGGTGGTGGTGAGGATGTGGAGAAGGAAAAACACTCCTCCATTGTTGGTGGGAATGCAAGCTGGCACAACCACTCTGGAAATCAGTTTGGCAGTTCCTCAGGAAATTGAACATAGTTCTACCTGAGGACTCAGCTATACCACTTCTGGGCATATACCCAGAAGATGCTCCAACATGTAATAAGGACACATGCTCCACTATGTTCATAGCAGCCTTATTTATAGTAGCCAGAAGCTGGATAGAACTCAGATGTCCTTCAGCTGAGGAATGGATACAGAAAATGTGGTACATTTACACAATGGAGTACTACTCAGCTATTAAAAATGATGAATCCATGAAATTCTTAGGCAAATGGATAGAAATAGGAAATATCATCCTAAGTGAGGTAAACCAAGTACAAAAGAATATGCATGGTATGCACTCACTGATAACTGGATATTAGCCCCAAAGCTCCAAATAACCAGATATAATCCACAGACCACATGAAGCTCAATAAGAAGGAAGATCAAAATGTGGGTGCTTTGATCCCTCTTAGTAGAGAACAAAATACTCAAAGGCCACCCAGAGCCTGTCACACCTGGGGATTCATCCCATATACAGTTACCAAACCCAGACACTATTGTGGATACCAAGAAGTGCATACTGAAAGGAACCTGATATGGCTGTCTCCTGAGAGGCCCTGCCAGGGCCTTACAAATACAGAGGCAGATGTTAGCAACCAACCATTGCACTGAGTGCAGGGTCCCTAGAAGAGGAGTTAGAGAAGGGACTGAATGAGTTGAAGAGGTTTGTAACCTCATGGGAAGAACAATAGTATCAAGCAACCAGTCTCTCCAGAACTCCCAGGGACTAAGCCATCAACAAAGGAGTACACATGCTGCATGTGTAGCAGAGGATGGCCTTGTCATGCACCAAAGGAAGGAGAGATCCTTAGTCCTATGAAGCCTCAATAGATGCCCCAGTGTAGGGCAACTGAGGGCAGGGAGATGGGAGTAGGCGAGTAGGTGGAGGAATACTTTTATAGAAGCAGGGGGAGGGAGGATGTGATAGGGTGTTTCTGGGAGGGAGGGAAACTAGGAAAGGGGATAACACTTGAAATGTAAATAAAGAAAATATCCAATAAAAAATAAATAAAAAATAAAAAAGAATGTTAATGGGATTTTAATATTGATCATAGCATAAGAAAATGAGTAAATAATTATTTGTTTAGTAAACAATATTGTTATATGGATGTATACAAAATGCAAAACAAATAAATATTCTTAATATATATAAAAGATAATTAAACACCAAGAAAACAGCTTATTCAATTGAAAATGGGTCACTGGATGAGTAGAATGTTCTCAAAAGAAGAAATATTAATGTTTCATAAATGCTTTGCAAAAAGTATTAAGCTTCTTAGTCACCAGGAAGATATGGAATAAAACCACCTTAAGATTTCATTTCACACTAGTCATAATGTCAATTATTAAGAATACAAATGAAACCAAATGGTTGTATGAAGATGGGCAAAGAAGAATTCACATACACTGTCAGTGGGAGTGCAATGCCCTTTAACAGACAATGAGCTAATAAAAATGAGATTAATGGTACTTATATACTATAGAATGCTATTCAACTATAAAGAAAAATGAAATCAGGAACATTGAACATAAATTGATAGAACTGGAAAAGGTTTCATTAATTGAGGTAACACTGAACCCAAAAGATAGTTTTCACAAGTTCTATATTACTGGAGGCTCCTAGCTCCAAACGTTTACATGTGAAAATTGATCCTGGAATATCTGCAAAATGAAGAGAGTAAAATGTATTAGGTTTGTGGATAAATAGAGAGAGGGACAACTAATTACATGTGGACTGAAGGGGAAAATGGGAAACGGGGATTTACAGAGGAATTGAGATAAATACAAAAGAAAGAAGGATAATAACCATAAGGCTGTATGGGAAAATCTTAATAGTCACAAAATTAGCTATCTATCCCAAAAAATCCATGTATGTTGTGGCCCTCTCGACCAGCAAGAAAGGACACGACCACTGGTCTTCCTTAAGCAGTTTATTCAGGTCCTTTTATGCATGCTTACTTCTTCTACCTGGCTAGCCCCTTGATGTTACATGCTAGCTCTCCTTCTCTGGTGTTTCTCTCTGGTGGTTCTCTGGTGGTGTCTGGTGGTGGTGGTCCTGGGATATGCCCACGGACCTAAATACCTTGTGCCCGCCAACCCCTGCAGGCCACGTGGGAA
>JADRCC010576260.1:7434-19212 GCA_019843855.1 Hylomyscus alleni
GCATGGACAGGAAGTCTGTACCCTCGCTTCATTTCATAGCTGTGTGATTAATCACCAACAAAGTCTCTGCTCTACTGGATTAAAATATAAGGCAAAAACTCACTATAATCTTCCAAGAACCAAGACAGACTGAATGTATGTGTGTGGTCAATACACTATAGTATGAAGGGATATTTTGTTTTCTAATGACAAGTAGTGTTTTGAAAGACACACAGAAATGCATTATTTTTAAAAGTGCATTAACTTGTTCTTACTATTCTCAATAAATTTAAATATAAAATCTAATTATATGAAGTCTGTGTTCTATTTAGCACTATGTACTAAACAGTGTAAGTGCTGAAATGAGGAACATTTAAAGAAATCTCTCTATTAAGAACCTTAGATACAGGCTGAAAGATGACTCACTCAAAGGTGAAAAGCACTTGCAGCTTTTGCAGCAGACCTGGGTTGTTCCAAGCACCTACAAGGCAACTCATAATCTTCTGTAACTGTAATAGCAGGAGATCCGACACCTTCTAACTTTTGTGGGCAAAAGGCACGAACATGGTACACAAACATATATACAGATAAAACATACATAAACATTTTTAATTACCACTCAGTTTTAGGGGTAGGAAATAAAGAGCAAAGGAAAAAGAGAAAACAAATTTTTAATTTTTTAAAGAAAGAAAATCACTTGGACTTTCAAACTTTATTAAAAAAGCAAGCAGGAAGGGAATCAAACATTTATAAGATATATTTATTATTTTTCTGACCAAAGTGCAATGATTTTTAAAATCTTTTAAAACAAGTAACCATGAAAAACATATTCCAGAAAATAAAATACAAATGGGAATTTTAACCATTAGATTGCTTTGTCTAATTTACTCTAACTCTATATTTAGTCTAAGAAACAAAAAAACGTTGAACTATTATTAAAACAAGAACTGAATCAAACTAGCATAAACTAGTGAATGCATGTCAAGGTTTTACTTCTAGGAACTATGTTAACATCAGTTTAATGATGACTAGTCCTGTGTCACAGAGCATAGGAACACAAGTCACTACTTGTGACCCTTGCCCCACAGATTATGTCAGAAGGAAGCTGACAATCCTGCCCAGGCTCTGAAGCCCCTGTCCCCTGACTCAAACCTTGGAAGCAAAGACTATGCCCTGTCATACAACTTTGCACAAGCTGTAATAAATCAATCTCTAAGTTTTAACTTTCAACAGGAAATGGTCAGTCATTTGATAAATAGAACATTGCTAAGAATCCATTTTATGAGTTTGTTTACTAAACACCTTAAGAACCAGCTACACATAAAGTTCCTTTAAATTTGGTCCACAAATTCACTTAGCAGGTTGGAAATTTAGCAGCAAGAGGAAGTGGAAATACCAAATCCCAACATACTGCAATTACAAAAGGGATATACATGCATACTAAAAAAATTTAGCTCACAGAAGGCACAGACATAAAAGGGATAAAAGGGATAGTCTTTTAACACAAACAAGAATTAGCTGATACCCTTCTTCATTTTGTGAGCACCATAATACCTAAAATGATTTAAACCTGAATTCACTGTGTACTGTGACCACAAATTAAAAAAACACATAATTTAATTTGTCTTACTATATATTTCTAGACATTAATTGAGATGTAATTTTGAAAGATTAAAACTTCCTTAAAAGGGGCTGTGATAGCAGCTATTAAAGCAATATATTCAAGCATGATTTCAAAGATGTCTTCAGGGTTAGTTAGCCTTCTTTGTCAAAAATCTTCACAACTTCACCAAAAACCTGTAGAGGAAAAAGACAATTGTAAAAGCAAATATTGTTAAAACACAGTGAAGCACATATGAGGTTCTGGGTTCAATTCCCAACACCAAAATTAAAAATAAAACAAAATACAGAAAAAAGATTGTACAGCTTAGTTACTATTTAAAAAAAATCAATTTTGTATTGATTTTAAACATTATAATTTCTTAATTTCATTTATTTCACTGTACCAGTAATACAAATGAAGCATAAAACTGTGACATTTTACCTTCCATTTTATTAATGCCTTTGGACTAACTGTGCTTCTTGATGGGCTACTAGTTGTCTGGTCAAATATAAAGTCAAAGCTGGACAGTGGTGGTGCATGCCTTTAATCCCAGCACTTGGGAGGCAGAGGCAGGTAGATTTCTGAGTTCGAGACCAGCCTGGTCTACAGAGTTCCAGGACAGCCAAGGCTACACAGAGAAACCCTGTCTCAAAAAATCAAAATATACATATACATATACATATACATATATATATAGTGTTAAAAGATAAAGCTTGGCTTGACTTTAAAGTCCAAGTCCTCTCATGTGCTGACTCACCACTCCAGGCACTGGCAGTGGTGGAGATTTCCTCAGTGCGCCCTCCTCTGGGCCTTGCTTTGGCCAATGATTCCAAGAGAAGCAAGACTGAGAGAATTGGGGAAAGTGAGCTCAGATGAACTCAGAAGCAGAAGGAGTATCTGCAGGCTGGGATTTACAGTCACTGAGGTCTGAGCAAGACAGAGAGCAGCATCCTGGGAAACCTGCACCTCAGGAGCTGTGTTCTGTCAGGGCCCTTGGCTATGACATGTCAGTTGTGCTACAGATTTTAACAATGAACAAGATCCAAATCATTATACTGAAAATACCAATCTTTCCTTGTTTGTGGAAAAGATTTGGAATTAATAAACCACCCATTTCTTGTGAAAAACAGGTCTGATGTTGTAAAACCCATTTTAGACTTACTAAAAAGGAAAAAAAGCAACAACAATTTCACAGCTAGCCTCAAATGTCTTGAAAAACTAAGTACTCTCCTTTAGAATATCTTTTCTCATACCGACCCCAATGATCACATTTTTTGTTTGCTGCAAAGACAAATCAGACACACTTACTTCATCAACAGACTTAGAAGCATCTATTTTCTTGACTTTCCCCATTTCTTCATATAAGTCAATAATTGGCTTTGTTGATTCGAGGTAAGTCTGAATTCTGTAACAGAAACAATTATTTCACGGTTGTAGGTTAATTGTCCTCCCTCTTCCACATTACAGAAAGGTTGGCAAGAGAGTCTGATGCTTTCTCGCCTTACAGAAGCCACAGTGCCTATGTGAGAATGACATGTTCTTTCTGAACAAAGTAGAACAGAACAGAACAACCCGTCCCCATGTGCATGGCAGGAATGAGGTAGAGAGGTAGGGCCTGTAAGGTACCTCTTTTCCAAGCTCTCTCTGTTGTCGTCACTCCTACCACTACTTTTTCCCCTTTCAAGACATCGTTCAATACAAATCTAAAGAGAGACAGAAGTAAAAAGTTATGTTTAAAAAAAAAAAAGCAAAAAAGAAATTATTTTGAAGAGACTAAAACAAAACAGAAAAAAACACACAAATTCTGCACTAAACTCAATGTGTCTAACTCATTAATCAACATGCAAAATCTTTTTAAATTTAAACATGTGGTTCAATTTATATAAACTAGGTTAAATGAGTACAGATCATAATAAGAATTCATTCATGACTCAGTTTTTCCTGCTGTATTTTTTTCAAACTGCAATAAAAAGAAGATCTATGTGGGTATGGCTTCATCTCGGATATATTATTAACTCATTAGGTATGAATTATGTGCCTCAAACTTTGTACCATTTTTGCTTACTTTACAATAATTCCATAAATATCCAAATATTTGAGTCAACATATTTGAATAAAGCATCTCTTGTTAATCGTGAATAAACATTCCTTAGTTATAAAGCTGTGGTAACATTCTAAAGTTAACTTTGAAGAATAAGTGAAAACATATTTTTAAGAGTTGGGAGAAGGAGTTCCATTTTAAAACAACTCAAAGGCTGTGGCAAGCCTTTACCAGAGGCACATTTACAATTCAACCTAAGAATAGCCAACTTCCTTCAAGGCACTACTTCAGATTCAGACGGTTGGCATCAATTTAATAAAATTTATAGCATAGTGGTTGTCCAACAGAGTCAAGCATTTTAATTAATGATTCTGTGAAATTTATTTACTTATTCAAAGGTATGTCTGGGTTTGCCATTAGAAGTGTTGGGGGTGGGAGTGGAGAATTTAGTCTTGCTATTTTCCAAATCATTTTATTCTTAGAAGACAAATTCCTCAACAATAGTAGGCCTCTCCACCTTCCAGAGCTGTGTATTCTAGTAAACAACACAGCACCCAAGCTTACATAGCACTTCAGCTTCATAACCTGGCATTACTCTATGTGATGTTTATTAAAACAAACAAACAAACAAAAACAATTTGACTCCTCTTATACAGAGAAAATAAAGCAACTCCCAGGGTCACAAAGCTGCCAATACTAATAGCCCTCAATACTCTATTAACAAGGCCATGCTGTTCTGCCCACCCAGTCTATTCACTCACTAGATATATATATATATATTGCTGCCAACAGAAAATGTAAATAAAAAAAGTCACTATTTTTCTCTCACCAGCTGACCATCTATAGCTTGAAGCCCATGTAGACAGATGAGTATGTTCATTACCTCATTATTACAGTCAAAAAACAGAACAAAAGATACATCTGCTTTCCCATCCATGGTCTTGTTCCAACCTTGAAGGTTGTCTTGATTTCTTGGAAATCCATCAATCAAGAATTTATTCTTCTGAGCATTGGCAGCCATTGTTTGGTCCATTTCCTAAAGACAAAAAGACTTAGGCTCAATACTGTATCACCAAAGGGCAATTCTTTCTCCCCTCCCCCCTTTCCCTCCCTATGTAGTCCTGGCTGTCCTGGAACTCATTCCATATACTAGGATGGCCTTGAACTCAGAGATCTGCATGCTTCTGCACATCAAAGGTATGTACCATCACCATCACGCCCAGCTAAAAAGACAATTTCTTAAGCAGAAGAGCAGGCAGATGGCTATTTGCTACTTCTCTCTAAACCACAAGAGTGGAAGGTACATAGGGAAACAGCCTAGGCAGAAGTGAGCCAACTTCTTGACATGGTTGCTTCCTGGTGAGACTACAGGCATGTGTTTCCCAATTCCTCTTGTTCTCCCTCTTCTGTAGTTTCTATATCTTATGAAACATATCCTGTAGTGTGTATGTTGAATGTCCTCTGAATGTTCATGTGTTTGCTAAAAGCTTGGTCTCTGGGGTGGGCCTACCTTTAAGATAGTGGCTTCATAGATCATTGGGAATACACTTCTAAAGGGGACTATGGGATCCTGGTCCTTTTATCTTTTTGCTTCCTCGCCTAAAGGTGAAAGTCTTCCTTACTGTGTGTATGTGTCATTGCCACCTAGCATCCCTACCAGTGGGCCAAAACCATGTGTCCACTTAACTAAAATGTTGGTACAGTGATAGCTGATCAGCACAAATGTACACTACCTTCTTATACAGATTATCAGCTAGAACTTTGCTCTAATTTCTAGAGACCCTGTGTTGCCCCATGTTTCTCTTTCTAAATCACTGTGCTATAGGGGGTAGTAGTTGTTTTTTTGTTTTTCAGACAGGGACTCACTATGTAACATGGTCTGGCTTCCAACTTGAAGAACTAGGGCTATATGTGTGCACCACCACTCACTGCTGAAAACATGTTCCTTCTATTGGGGCTCAAATTTACTATAAATCAAATCTTATAGCTAGAAGCTAGAAAAGCACTTTATTATTGTGTAATATCCCAGTCTTTTACTTTTTGTTTGTTTATTTATTTATTGAGCAGGGTCCCATTGAATTCCTCAGGTTGGCCTTGAACTTATCCATAGCTCAGTTCAGCCTTGACTAAGATTCCTCTGGCTTTAGCTTCCCAAGCACAGATCTGCCAACTTGTTAAGTTTCATTATTTAAGATTCAATACTAAAATAAAAAACTGGGGGCTGAAGAGATGGCTCAGAGGTTAAGAACACTGGCTGCTCTTCCAGAGGTCCTGAGTTCAATTCCCAGCAACTACATGGTGGCTCACAACCATCTGTAATGGGATCCGATGCCCTCTTCTGGTGTGTCTGAAGACAATGACAGTGTACTCATATACATATAATAAATAAATAAATCTTTAAAAAGAAAACTGGCTGGGTATGGTGGTGTACACCTTTAATCCTAGCACTCAGGAAGCAGAGATAGACAGATCTCTAAGTCTGACCTGGTCTACATAGAGAGCTTCAGGACAGCCAGAGCTACATAAACCCTGTCTCAAAAACAAAATAAATAATAAATAAAATACAATTTTAAAAAAAGTTGAACTAATTATACCTAAATGGCATTAGCTGTCCCCAAGCATAGACAGCACAAGGTGTAACACATTCAGAAAGATTGCAAAAGCATATCCATATCTCAACTTTTTCCACAGACAGAACTTATATAAAATATGGGAGTAATATGAACAGCAGATGTAATCTTTAATCTGTCTAAATCCTCGGCACCTCCATTTACCACAGATGCACACCTCTAACAAGCTTTAGAACCTTTAGTCCAAAGCACACTGACATGTATTGCTCTCCATAAGCCAAGTTTCCTCATTCCACAAGAAGAGCATTGCCAGGACCTATTTTCTGTAAGTTAGCTTTATCTCAGAATCCAGCTGCTCTAACTTTCACAAACCTTTTATGAAACAATGTTCAGTTCCTGCTACGGCGTTCCTACCGCAATTACGGTAGAAAGTCTCTGGGGAAGCCACATCAAACGTGTTCACTCAGCATACATTCCTTTGAATCTACTATCAGAGAGAGGTCACTGCTCCGTGCCCTTGGAGGGTTCACAGTATAGTGGGTAGCAGCTACATATAACATGCTAAGTCCTCAGACAACAAAGGATGCTCTTAAGACAAGAAACACTAAGTTTCTAGAGACTGTGATTAAAGCTTGACCAAAGGTTGCCAGTGGAGCTGCTTCCTAAATAAGGACCAGCGTGGCAGCATGGATCGCTGGAGACAGTGGGAAGGAAGCAGGGGTATAAGGGCTGGAAACAAGAAAGCTCTGCAGCTTTGAGGAACCCGAGGAGGCAAGCTGGTACAAATGAAGGTTAGGACATATCTTGAGAGTGGTGGGAGACTGGATGGAAAAAGAAACAAGGTCAAAAGATTCAAGTGATTTTAGTGATAGACAGAAGATGAACAGGAGTGAATGAGAGATCGTCTCACTAAAGAGTTGGGTAGTTAATCCTACCAATAGCCAAGACAGGAAATACACATCATACTTTGGGAGATATATTTAGCCTCTGGTATGACTCTGAGACATTTATGAATAATTTAGATAGCAGCCTGATAGGCACATGTCTGGAAGTTAAACAAAGGTCTGTCTGTGCAAAACTGTAGAGTTCAGCAGCACTGGCACAGTGAAAACATGGGCATCATTTAAACAACCCAGCCAGGAATATATACAATGAGAGCTGAAGAGAACCAAACTCTGAGAAGCATAGTAGTTTAGAAAACTCGCAAAGGAAAAAAAATAAAATCAAGAGACTGAAAAATGGAAGTTCCTACAGTAGGAAGAGAATGAACAGAAATGGTGGTACAAGAAATAAGTAGAATTTGTTTCATAGAGACATTTATTAATTAAGACTTAAATGTAAGAGGAAAATTAAAAACTAAAAGTATTTCCGGGCTACCCAAGGCCAATCACTGATAACATGCAGTAAGAGTTCTGCCTGTAATAACAGTTGAGGTTGGAAGATTCCAAGTTCAAGAACTACCTGTGCTACAGAGGGAGTTCAAAGTCAACTGGGCAACCAGGTAAGAGCCTGTTTCAAAGACCAAAAATAAAAATAATAATAATAGGGAGGCAGAGGCAGGCAGATTTCTGAGTTCAAGGCCAGCCTGGTCTACAGAGTGAGTTCCAGGACAGCCAGGGCTACATAGAGAAACCCTGTCTCAAAAAAAAAAAAAACAATAACAATAACAATAACAACAACAACAACAATAATAATAATAATAGGATGAAGCTCCGTGACAAGAGTATTTGCCAGGCATGCTCAAAACCCCACATTCAATCCCAAGTACCACACACCAAAAAGAACAGTTTCAATGGAAATTTTGACTGCCTTTTCATAATGCTCACCACCTATACTGCAGAGAAAGGCATCAGAGTCAAAGGACAGGATAGGAGATTTACTTACTTTGGAAAGGAAGCTGGTTGTTCAGGTTGAAGCAGACTGTGTAAGAGCCATTCTACACCCCAAGATTCACTATTGAGATCCACTTATTGCTTCCTGTTTCCAACAATGCAATTTTATTTCACTGGTTTTCTTATGTCAAAATACCTGTTACTGACTAGTCTTAGGGCCTTGCAGGAAAGCACTACCTATCAAGGTATATATTTTTTCAAATCTCACAGCGAAAATAGCAATGCATTGATCAGGACAACAAGGAGACTTCAAAACAGAATATCAACAGTAAGAAAACAGTGAGTGGGAATCAAAGAAGGAGAGAACACAGACATTCAAGAAAAGGGAGGACAGAGCCATGAAAGGGGAGAATAACCACAATGGGAGAGAACTACTGCATGCTGGGAGGGATGGTCCAGTGCCTGGAATCCTAACAGGCAGAAGCAGAAAGATCTCTGACTAGGTAACTTCCAGGCCAGCCTGGGATAAATCAGGAAATTTAATAGTCTAGTTTTTCATTATTCAAATGAAGGTGAATTTAGTTTCTTCTGTCCTTGGTAGTTTGAACAGGTTGATATTCATGCTCCTTACCCTCTTTAATAAACTGATGGTGATCTCAACTGGTACAATCTTTCCTTCTTTAATGTACTTTTCAATAAGTTCACCATATTGTGAATTTGGATTCTTCCTTTCATCACGTAGAAGCTCTCCTGCAGAAAGGTGTGTATAGCCATATTTCTGGAACAAATAACATATAGAAATATCAGAATTCATTCAATCCAATGACAGGAGTACACATAACTTTGTGTTAATTTCTATTTATAATTTTCTACGATAAAGTAGTATAGCTTATGGGGTAAATAAATACTAAAGAAAAATTTAAGAGATTTCATATATTCCAGTTTGCCTATTAGTAAACAGTCTTACCCTTCCATAACTGTGTTTGCATGATGAAATAATCTCAACATGCATCTAACTAGACAAAACACTGATGTCTCACTGTATTTTTTCACAAACACAAATCAAGTTTAAATGTAAGAATGAAAATATCTACCAAAAACCTGAGACTCAAGACAAAAAAGTCAACATGTCTAAACTGACACACACACACACACACACACACACACACACACACACACACAAATATTTTTTATTAAATGAAAAGAATGACACAACCCACTCTCAAATTTTAGGATACTCATATTTACTACATATGCATACACCATATATCACTCCAAATTCTTAAGACTCCTTCAATGAGTTTTTATCTTGTGTATATACTTTATAACTTGAGGGTTAAGGTGTGAGGCAGTCCACACCATTACCCACTCTTAAAAGTGTTTCCTGGGCTGGACAGATGGCTTAGCAGTTAAGAGCACTGACTGTTCTTCCAAAGGCCCTGAATTCAATTCCAAGCAACTACATGGTGGCTCACAACCATCTGTAAAGGGATTTGATACCCTCTTCCAGTGTGTCTGAAGACAGCTACAGTGTACTCATATACATAAAATAAATAAATAAAACTTTAACAAAAACAAAAAACAAACAAAAACAAAAAACAAACAAAAACAAAAAAACAACAACAAAAAAAAAAACCAAGTATTTCCTACCCAGTGTGGTAGTATGTAGCAAGAGGCTGGGGCAGAACTCTTGAGTTTGAGGCCATTTAAAAAAAAAAAAAAGGTACTTCAATTGAGTTTTTAAAAAGAACTCCAAATGACCAAAGCTATAAATGAGCTTTCTGAGACATCTTTATCCCTATTCTACTTCCCGAAAGTATTGGTTATATTTGTTCTTGCTCACTAAATAGTAAGGTAGCAATAATGCTATCAGTAAAGGAAAATAAAATCAGAAAAAGGTTATTTGCTGCCTGAACTTAGATATAAATTTGGATGAGAATAAAAAAAAATCCACACCATAGTATCATCATGTGTCTATCTTATTCCTATAAGTGCTTCTAGTAAGATAATTTATCAGAAATTCTAAAATTGCAATTGGTTTAAAGAACTCCTGTTATTTACAGAAAATAGAAATGTAAAATTATTCAATTACTTCCATGCTGGTTGCTAAATTGCATTTGATCACTGAGCACAGGCAAATGTCTGAAAGTTGAGTACAAAAAGGACTTTATGAAAAATGAAGTGTGACCTACTTTCTCACTTACTATGTATAATTTTCAAAAAGCATTTGCAACTACAGTCCACAAAACTATAGCAGCTTCATATCACACTTTTTATTTTGGCTCTTACTTGGAAGCCTCTGTTTGCTGGATGCTCTACTCTGGCCCAGTGCTTATAGCTTATAGCAATATTGGACAAATGCAGAGACAAACAGCCCTAGTGATGGCACACACTCAGTGAGAACATCACCAATACAGAGTGCTCTGTAATGCTGCAGTGTGAACCATACACATTCAAAACCTGGCAGGTAATTTACATTTCAATACTCCTGACATCAGACATCAGAGAACTCAAACTGGCAAGATTTATAGTGCCTTAAAATGGGAATATATCACTGTTTCAGGAAAAAAAGAAAACTAGTTGTAAATTGGACCTATAGACGTATATAATATACACATAAATGATACTTGTAAAAGCAATTTTTTAGATTTTATTTTTAGAGTTTATGTGTATGTGTGTGACAGTATAGGCCTGTATATGTAAGTGTTGTGCCTGCAAAGGCCAGAAGAGTGTTGGATCTTCTGTAGCTAAAGTTACAGATGGCTACGAGACCGACAACATGAGTGCTGGGAGCCAAACTAAGTCTTCTAGAAAAGCATACGCACTCCCGCCACCAACATAAGACAACTTTACAGTTTGCCTGAGAATGGCATTGGTTACAAAGTCAAAGTCAAAGGAATGTAACTCAGCAGAGCCATGTCAAACCATGGTCTGTTTCACTTTCTCGTGGATATTCCATCTTTACAGTCTCTTAGCCAGATTCATTTTCCTACTACATTCTTCATAAGGATTTTACTGAAACCATCCTCTTACAGAATTTCAACAGCAGTAAAGTAATCATCATTTACATACTAGTTACCACAGAACTGGGCTTTCAAAGCATTCTGCTGTCAGTAAGTAGTCGGTGATGGCAGATCTGAAGAAAGCAAGAATAGATATTTCTAGGCATAGCCATTTTTTCCTCACATTCTCTGATTTTTTTAGCAATTAAAACCTAGTGGTTCTCATATTCATAAGCACAGTAGCTTATAAATCCTATAAACTACCAGAACTGCAATTATAAGTTATTATTCAACTAAGATAGTCTTCTAGTGACAAATACCCAAACCCAACATACGGTATCTGTCTAAGTTTTGAGTTTTCATTTTTCTTCTTAAGAAGTTAAAAAGAGGCCAGGCGGTGGTGGTGCATGCCTTTAATCCCAGCACTTGGGAGGCAGAGGCAGGCAGATTTCTGAGTTTGAGGCCAGCCTGGTCTACAGAGTGAGTTCCAGGTCAGCCAGGACTTCACAGAGAAACCCTGTCTCGAAAAATTCATAAATAAATAAAATAAAATTAGGCAGCATATGTATAGCAGAGGATGGCCAAGTAGGTCATCAATGGGAGGAGAGGCCCTTGGCCCTGTGAAAGTTCTATGCCTCAGTGTAGGGGAATGCCAGGGCCAGTAAGCAGGAGAGGGTGGGGTGGTGAACAGAGGGAGAGGGGAGGGAACAGGGGTTTGTTTTTGTTTTCTTATTTTATTTTCTTATTTTTT
>JADRCC010576261.1:0-5000 GCA_019843855.1 Hylomyscus alleni
AACCCAAGGAACAAATGGAGAATCTTTGGGTGGAGAAGATCAGAGCGACATCAAGTATGCCACGTAATATGTTAAGTGTTAAGTGTGCGTAGGTAAGTGTGATAACCGAAGGGAAGGGATAAGCCCTGATAAGGGTGTCCATTTGATCTATACAAAAGATGGGTGCAAAGCTTGAGAACACATGAGTAAGTAAACAAGCCGGTAACATCTTTCTTTCTCTATACACAGGCAAGATTTTCCGTCTCAATGTCTGCTTGACCACTGACCTGTATTTGCCCCACTAACTGAGGAACAAAAGTCAGTTGAGTTTATTCCGAAATGTATTGATGATTTATTAGTGCTTTGTTTGAGAAAGGGCCTTACGTTGTAGCCTGGGCTGCCCTCAAATGTTGACCTTCCTGCCTCAGCCTCCGGAGTGCATAAATTACAGGCATACACCACTATATCTGACTTCATTTTGTGGCCTTCCTGTTTATTATAATTATTAATATTTCAGAAAGCAACGAGATGTAAGTATAAAATGAGTGGTAGTTATACTGTTTTTAAAGACTTGATAAAGCTGAAACCTAAATAATTATGTTTGAACCAGGAAAAAGAAAGATTTAAGAAATTATTGTAAATTTCTAGAAGGATTCTGCCCTCAGCATTGCAAATGACTTTAAGTTTTTGGTTCTCTTCAAGAAACTATCAGTATAGATAAGACCTTCAAAGTACATAAGAATTTCAAGGTGGCAACCCAGTCAGGGAACCCACATGCAAAGGAACTCCCATAGCTACATTAATAAAGAGGTTAATTGATGCACATTTACAGAATTTGTCTTAAAAAGGAGTGTTTATGGTATTAGCATCATTTTAAAAAGGAGTTATAAATCTTAACTGATTTTTAAGAATTAAACTTTTGACAATAATTTCAGTGCTGCACAGTGAGAACTTCTAAGTAAGTGAATGGGGGGATATAATAGTTGATTTCTATTATGAATCTGACAAAAATTTGAAATACCTAGGTGATATTGTCTGTGAATGTGTTTCTAGAGAAGTGTCACTGATGTGAAAAAAAGAGCCACTCTGGGTGGGGGCACTATTTCCTAGGCTGGGTGGCACCATTCCCTAAACTGGGATCCCAGCTTAACTAACAAGGAGGAAGTAAGTGTAGCATCAACATTCGTCTCCCTCTGCTTGCTGACTGTGGATGCCTTGTGACCATCTGCCTCAAGCTCCTGTTACCACAGATAGAGCGGCTGCCACCCCCACACCCTCCATCCCATGAAGGACTGTACCCTCAAACTGTGAGACACAATAAACTGCCTTCCTCGAGGAGTTTCTGTCTGGTGTTCTGTCATAGCAATAAGAAAATTAAACAATATAATGAGTGTGTACATATAAACTGACTTATGCCCAAGATAATATCTATCTATACAAGTGCATGTGTACAGGAGTGTACACATGTGTACAGGAGTGTACACATGCATGTGCTCTCTTTCTCTCTCTTCATGGGTCTTTGGAGGGATGGAATCATACCAATACCACATAAAACTAGACAGTAAGCACCTTGAAAAACTTTACTGAAGGTCTTGTAAGAAAATGAGAAAGAAAAAAAGAATTAACTTTTTGATGTTCTGCCTCTAAAATACATATATTGAAAATATTTAATGATTGTTGTTTAATTAGCCAGCCTGGATTACACATGTGTCTTAGAAAAGTTCAAATGGGTAAATAAGAATGTGTATGTGTGTGGGGGGGCTATGGCAGGGGTAGGGTTCCAAGAACAAATAAGTGGTAGGAACAATTCTCAGATAAAGAAGGCATAGCCAAGTTAAAAACATCAACAAAGATTTTAGTAGTTTGAACTCAAAAGAAAAAAAAAGGAGTCATATTTTAAAAATCCAAAGAATTTTAGGGAATACGGATATTTGTCTGGGACATGGACTCTCTGTACCAGCTAGTTTTATGCCAACTTGACAGAAGCTAGAATCATCAGCGACTCGAGTGAGAAGGAAGACTCAGTTGGGAAAATTCCTCCATAAGATCAAGCTGTAGAGCAAGCCAGTAGGGCATTTTCTAAATTAGTGGTTGATCAGGGAGGGCCAAGCCCTTTGTGGGTAGTGCCACCCCTGGACTCGTGGTCCTCAGCTCTATAGGAAAACAGGCTGAACAAGCTATGAGGAGCAAGGCAGTAAGCAGCACTCTTCCATGGCCTCTGCATCCGCTCCTGCCTCCAGGTTCTTGCCCTGCTTGAGTTCCTGTCCTGACTTCCTTTGATGATGAGCTGTTATACAGAACTATGAGTGAAATAGACCTTTTTCTCCCCAAGGTGCTTTGGTAATGAAGTTTCATCATAGCAATAGTAAGATTAACTAAGACATTCTCCATAAGATGTGTGACAGAATCAAAATTAAAAATGACTTCAGTGTGTAGAAATGCAAGGGCAAAGCCAACCTAAGGGAAATTTAATAGTATGTTTAGAAAAAAATCTCATGTTAACTTTTTAGTGAGTCAATTCAATAGACATAAGGGGCAAAACCCAGAGTTAAAAAAAAAACCTACAGCAGAAAAGGCACTAAAATGGACTTTCAAAGTCATCACATGCCCAGTGTGAACTCTGAGGTCATCTGCTGTAGATAAGGCCCACTACTCAGAGTAGGAAGTGGTGTTCTATGTTCATCAGTCAGCACAGTGGTTCTCTATCTTCCTAAACTGCAACCCTTCGGAGCTCTTCATGTTGTAGTGTCCCCCAACCATAAAGTTATTTTTGTTGCTACTTCATAACTGTAATTTTGCTACTACTATGAATCATAATAGGAATATCTGCTACACAGGATATCTGATATTCCACCCCAGACCCCCAATGGGGTCAAGACCCACAGGTTGAGAACCCCTGACTCAGCCAGTCCTTGTCCACTAGTGGCAGAGTTCAAAGGGTGGATACTGCTTGACCTGAAAGAGGCAAGACTGTATCCTGTGATGAGGGTGTAAACACTTCTGAGTATTACACCTGGGAATAAGATGTCCAATGGGTTCTTACAGAGATTAGAAGGGAAGCCTGGTGTTATTTAGGAGTGGTTAGGAATAAGGTGTATGTATGCCTTGGGATGGGTAGCCCCTGCAGCAATGGCTGTACAGAGGCAGAGGAAGGTAGCCATCATTCGTGGAAGGTTAAGTAAAAAAGCAACTTCTAGAACATGGTAGAGAGCCTCTGACCTCAAACTACATTGATTCAGAGGAATGCTTTTTCTATGATTCACAGAAAGACAGGTATTGGGCACTGTAATGTACATACACACACACACACATATGCACACACACAAGTTTCACAATCCTTGCTTATGCCCTTTTGGATACCCTCTCATATTTTTCTTTGTTATTCTATTGTATTTTCCTTTTGAAAAAGTAGAAGGTCAGGACCTCCTCAATGAGTCCAAATGCCTTCCAATCTGTCATCTTTCACAGTTTGAGAATCGGCGTCCTTGAAGCTGAGATGGAGGTGAAGCTTAAACATCCTACAGACATTAACTAGGAAACTGGGCTCAAGGTATTTACATCGCACTTGAGAGTAGATTTTGTTGGAGTGGAAAGCCCCACTCCAGGGAATGTGGTAACGCATACAGAATGGCCTGGAGAGTGGAGGTTGCCTGTTGGCTATCAGATACTTGTGGTCCCTTTCAAACCCTGATGGTTCCTCCAATTTAACATTTAATGTTTGCTGAGGGACACTGAATTTGTTGATGGCTTAAGAGCATCCAACGAGGATGGGCTTTTTGGGCATCAATGGGAGAATTGGTCCCATGAAGGCTCGATGTCCCAGTATAGGAGAATTCGAGGGTGGGGAGGTGGGAGTGGGTGTGTGAGTGTGTGCACTCCCTTATAGAAGCAGGAGGAGGGGGTATGGGATAGGGAGTTTCTTGAGGGTGGGGAATTGGGAAAGGGAATAACATTTGAAATGTAAATACATAAAATATCCAAAGAAAAACCCCAGTTTATTCTTTAAATATGTATCTTATACCTTTTGTTGCTTTTTAAAATAAATAAACCATACTTTAATATAGAAACATTTAAAAAAAAACCCAGCATGTCCCATTTCCCACTTCATTCTTCATGAGCTCCACCTCAGGTGTCAGTGTCGTGGGCTTCTCTAAAGAAGCCTTGTCGTGGTGCCTTGAACCCAGTGCTGCTGGTACACTGACGATCACCTTTGGGTGTAGTTTCTTTCGTTTTTCTGTCTCTCTTTCTAGACTGCAAGCTAAAAGACCCTTGGGACTTTGTCCTGTTCATCTCTGTATTCCTTGAGAAGCCTGCATGGTCTTTCAAAGATGCTAATACTGACATTGCTTTCCTCTTTAAAAGTCTCCGAGGTCCCCTTTCCCGTCAGGATGAAAAGTGAACTCTTCCTTAGTGCCTTCCTTGGTCTGCCTCCTGCTTACTCCTCTCCCCATGCATCGCTCCAGGCTTTCTCAGCAATTTCAGGAACATTTTCTTCTTGCCTCCAAGCCATTGCTTAAGTGGCTTCCTCTAGTCTAACTCTTTCGTATTGCTTCCTCTCTCTTCTGTAGCTATCGCTGATGTGCCTTTCCTAGCTACCTTAAGAAGCCTGCCCAGACGCCTTCAGAACTGGGTCACCCACAAACATGTGCAACTTTGATCTGTCAATTACAACTTTCAAGATTTAAATAAGTTCAGATGCCAAGAAAGCATTCCCCAGCCCTGCTGTGCCATTCAGCACTCCAAACTCTCTACATCCCTCATGACACTGTCACAAAGCTCCAGTCACAGTTTATTTGCCTCTAAATATCTTACCCATGATTGGTATACATTCATTAACAACACAGGCTAGTAGATGTCTTAGTAGGCTCCTATAGGGTGTTTGAGGAAATTAAAATATGTTAGGAATAACAGGATACCTTAAGCCAATGGTCAAGAAAATTCAGCTGTCAACCTTTATGGGAACACAAGTGCTGAAGTCTTAAGGTCCACAGCTGCCTTCCTATAACGATGGTAGAGCAGAG
>JADRCC010576261.1:10000-12793 GCA_019843855.1 Hylomyscus alleni
AGGTTGAGTACATGCAAAATAGTTGCATACTCTACTACCGAGACATGGCTACTTGGTATGGCCTCAGAAGCCACATCTAACAACAAAGCCACAGATGATTTCGACATCTAACATACACTCATTGAAATCTTGTCTTCTTTTCTCCTCCCAGAACTCCTGGCTGGAAACAACTCCGTTGGCTACACCAGCCCAGAGACACATGACGTGTACCCCTGAGAATCTTCTCAGATGGAGGTGCCATACTTCCATCTCCTATCAATCATTTATCTGTTTCCATGTTGTAACTGGTACTTAGCCCCAAGGAAACTAAATTCCTGTTGATACTGTCACTTACTTTCCGACACTTCTGCATGTGTATGTATATTTCCTGATGATCAGAATACACAGCCGTGGTTGGGCATGTGGATGCATCACCTGGGACTTGCTACTGTCTACCTGTCAAGACTTCCATACCTTTTTGCTTTGTGCATGCTATTATTTAGGCCTGGAGGACTTTTCTACCTTTCTAAGCACTTCTTGTAATGGAGTAGAGATGGACTAATGTCACTTCCTGACAGAACTCAGTGGGAACAGTGACTGCAATGGACCCAGGATCTACCTCCATACCACATGGACGAACATTTGCTAGACTTTCTTCCATTTTCTCCCCTTCTTCACTATCTTGATTCCTACCCACAAGTTAGTCTCATTTTTTTTCAGTTGTCTTGGTAAGTTCTTCCTGCATCCCTCTGTGGTGAGTCTCCGTAGCCTGCGGGTACAACATTTAACAATGTCACTATGTGCTAATGAGATAATGCCTTGACTGGCCCTGCTGAGCTCTGATAGAGCAGACACATGCTTACTGTGTCACCACTGGCCTCTTAGAGCCCCAAAGAGTATCTGGCACATGATTTTTGCTGATAGAAGTCATAAGTACATGGAAGTCCTTTCCCATTATTAATTATTTTGAGCCTATTTTTACCTTGAGACAAAGTGGTCACATGCCGAGGGAAGCTAAGCCTCCCTTTGCCAGTCTGGCTATACGCTGCTATGCTCACTCGATATTCAGTGCCTGGCTTCAAATCTCCAATCACTTCCTCCTGTCAATAATCAAACAAGAAAGATGTCAAAAATTAGAAGTTCTACTTGAACAGTCAAGAGCGGCGGTTCTCAACCTTCCTAATGCTGTGACCCTTCAATACAGTCCCTCATGCTGTGGTGATCCTAACCATAAAATGATTTTCTTGCTACTTTATAACTGCAGTTTTGCTACTATGATTAATCATTCTGTAAATACTTGATATGTGTCATGGTATCTCTGACTCCCAGTGGGATTGCAGCCCACCCACTGAGAACTGTTGATCTAAACAGTTTCTGTAAGGTTTACATCTTAGATCTCTGGGAATGTGCTTGGGGTAGAGACTGTTTGCTCTATCTAGGTTTAGGCCAGTTATAAAATTCGGAACCCACAAAGCAGCACAACATATCTCCCAGGCCCAGAGGCCCAGAGGGTCAGTCTTTATTAGAGTTTGCACAGCGCCTGGGAGTGGGGGCTGATTCACACCTCAGATGCTGTTCTCAGAGCTGCTACAAAGCACGAAGGGATCTGTCAGGGATACCCAGGGTCTTTCTTTCCATTTTTAAATTGCAATGTAGAGAGGCCAGCCGCATAGCAAACTCGAGTTTGGATTTGGACCATAGAGTAAGGGATGAAAATTTGGGTTCTCAAATTTTAAAGCAATGGAAACACCAAAAAAGCTATTTAAAGGTAAGCAATGGGCTCAATTCCCATAGTGTCAGATGCCATAGTCCTGAATGGGGAGTAGCCTAAGGACTTGTATCTCTGACAAGTTCCCAGATCATGCTGATAGTGGTGCTGATGCTGACTGCTTCCTGCTTCCTGAGAACTGCTAGACCTAACATCGGATGCAGCAGAACCACACTGAGTAGAAAGCCCTTGCCGAAGAAGATTTGCTCCTTCAGCTTCAAGAAAAGAGGCTTGTCCCCAACAATAGGGCTAAGTGGGAGATGCAGCTGGCCTCATCAGAGAGAAGCAGCAGAGTAGAGTGCAGTGGACAGGGAACCAGCCTAGAGCTGACCTGTTCCAGCCTGAACCCTGATTCTTCTCCCTTTCCTACATCAAACCTCCCGAGTGTCCATTTCTTTCTCAGTAATGGACATGTAGCTGCCCTGCATGGCCACAACATTAGGGTTTGTGTGTGTCCTGTACTGTAGTTGGTAAGGAAGCCATGCTCAAGAAGCAGGTTGGGATGCCTACTGTCCAGGGTTTGTGATGACACTCCCTGCTTACCTAGGTTCACCATCCACTTCAGGAGTCCACACTCTCCTTGATCCCTTTCTGGACCATTTAAACTTGATAAGCACACCTGCTAAGTATTTTGCCACCAATTTGGCAAAATTTCTAATCCAAAATATCAAAATCCAAAGATTTTTATGACACTAGTATGGCATCAGAAGTCAAAAAATTGTACCTATGACCTCATGTGACATGTCAGCCAAAACCACACTGGTGAACTGAGAAAGTCTCATGCAGTTACCTTCAAACTGTGTGATAGAGTAGAGATGAGACTGCAGTGACTCCTGTTTCTAGCCGAGCCCTATCTGCATCCTATCTCACCACATAGATCACACAGTCACAGACAAATAGACAAACACGTAGATAGACAGAGACATAGACACACACGGGGGTGGGGGGAGGAGGAAGGGAGAGAGGGAGGGAGGGAGGGAGAGAGGGGGAGAGAGAGACAGAGAGAGAGAGAGAGAGAGAGAGAGAGAGAGAGAGAGAGAGAGAGA
>JADRCC010576262.1:0-10308 GCA_019843855.1 Hylomyscus alleni
CTCTACCTGTATCCATTCAATATAATACTCTAAGTACTAGCTAGAACAATAAGACAACAAAAAGAGATCAAGGGGATACAAATTGACATAAAAGAAATAAAGGTATCACAATATGCACATGATATGATAGTATACATAAGCTACCCCAAAAACTCTACCAGAGAACTTCTCCAAGGGATAAACAACTTCAGCAAAGTGACCAGAAATAAAATTAACTCAAATAAGTCAGTAGTCTTTTCTCTATACAACTGATAATCAGGCTGAGAAAGAAATTAGGGAAACAACTCCCTTCACAATAGCCACAAATTTTATAAAGTATCTTGGGGTAACTCTAACCAAATAAATGAAAGACCTGTATGACAATCACTTCAAGTCTCTCAAGGAAGAAATCGAAGAAATTCTCAGAAAATGGAGAGATCTCCTGTTGCGGGAAATATTAAAAAGAAAACTTCCCCTCAAGCTCTCATGGCCCGCCGGTACCGTCTGGCCTCATCACTATGTCCAGGCGGTGTCCTGCTATTTTCTCCCAGCTAACAAGATCATCTCGCTTACATGCAATGCTCTACACATGCAACAATCAGTCATCTAGCGCCTAGTTACCC
The DNA here is from genome assembly GCA_019843855.1 of Hylomyscus alleni. NCBI lineage: Eukaryota > Metazoa > Chordata > Mammalia > Rodentia > Muridae > Hylomyscus > Hylomyscus alleni. The sequence goes on from JADRCC010576262.1 coordinate 603, forward strand.
GGTAAAAACATGACTCTTAAGGCTTAATTTTCCAATCAGGTTTATATATCAATAAGATTACAATTTACAAGATGCCAATACAATCATTTCAGAGCCAAATGATAAAAACAATGTTTTAGTCCAATTATTCTAACTTTGTAATATCCTTAGCTACCTGTGGCTGATTAAAACCATGCAGGGTCTGGATCGTCATCTTCACCTGCCTCCATGATGATCATTCTCCACTACCTTCCCCTCTTTCACCTCTCCTCCTAAATTTCTCGCTCCGCCTCCCTATTCCTGTCCAATCACAGGCCTGTCACCGCCCTAATGTGATTGGACAGAGAAAATGCTGCAACAATCTCACTTGCTCGTGGACTGGCAGAATTAACATAGTAAAAATGGCCATCTTACCAAAGGCAATCTATAGATTCAATACAATCCCCATCAGAATCCCAACACGATTCTTCACAGACATGGAAAGAGCAATTCTCAAATCCATCTGGAAAGGCAAAAATAAAAAACTCAAATAGTGAAAACAATTCTTAACAATAAAAGAACTGTTGGGGGGATTACCATCTCTGAGCTGAAGCTTTACTACAGAGCAATAGTGATAAAAACTTCATGGACTGGTACAGAGACAGACACATTGATGAACAGAATAGAATTGAAGACCCAGAAATAAAACCACACACGGACACTTGATAAAGAAGCCAAAAATATACAATGGAAAAAAAAAGCATCTTCAATAAATGGTGTTGTATGTAGAAGACTGAAAATAGATGCATATTTGTCTATGGAGAGAAGAAACTTGTGAAAAAGGAAGAACACACGCGCTTAGACTTGAACTGGGTGGAAGAAGTGTCAGGTGAGAAGGTCAAAACTTCTTTAATATTAAAAGTCATCTATAACTAAAAATATAAACATCGCAGCATAGGTGCATTTTCATATCTTCTGTTGTATTTATGAGCAGTGTTTCCATTTTATTTGCCACTTTGTTATTGAAATTTCATATGCAAAACAACGAGTTGTTATGAAGAATTTCTGTGCCATCCAGTATGGAGGTAAACACCAGAGTAGGACAGGTCCAAGAGAAGGTCTCTAAGGAGCGGTAATGGGAAGGGAGGGACAAAGTGAAGACTTTTCAGACATACAATTGAGTGCTGCCTTAAGTGTTAACTATTGTATAAATTCACTGCATAATTGTGTAAAAACAATGAAAGTAATTTTAGAAATTTACAACGTATAAAAAAATAAAATTATTCCTATGTGCCTGCCCATGAAGGGTACCAGGGCTTGAATTTTGTTATATATAAATGTATGTATGTATGTGTATATATATGTATGTATGTATGTATGTATGTATGTATAAATGTATGTATATGTGTGTGTGTGTGTGTGTGTGTGTATATATATATACATACATACATTTGGTAGTTTATGAAAACAAACAAAATTTCAATTGGGGAATTTAAAAACCTCCCCTTCGAGAATAATCTTCAAGAACTCCTTTGAAAACAAGAACGTTGGGGTTGACATTCTGACACTGGGGAACTCTTGGCAGGGACTGAACTGAGTTGCTTGGACAGGAATCACCCACAGCTGTCCTTGCCTGGATAGATCCAAATTTGACCATCAAACAGAACAGAGGGCCCTCTAATTGAGAATGATAATCAGCAGCCTACCGCAGGCCACGTTTGTGGAAGTTAATTTGGTTTGATTAAGCCTCCAAACCATCCATATTAAGCTGGAAGCAATATTCTAAGCGCCTGCTGAATCTCTCTAATAGGTTGAATTATGACTAAGGAGTTTTAGGATCTTTAAACTTGAAAATGGATCTACGTATTACTAACAATCCCATCTACTTTTTATCTTTAATATATTATGATCTAAGTACAAAATGAATACAGCCTAACACACACACACACACACACACACACACACACACACACACACACACACTAACTTTCACCATTAAAATCCAATTCTATTTTACAGGTCATTTATAAAGTTTGTACTTTTATTATGATAGCCATTGCTTTAAGGCACAGTTATATCTCATAATTTTTCCATTAAAAGAATTTTGTCTCGATTTTAACCATCAGATAAAAAAAATCATCAGGTAGCCTTTGGTTTATGGTGGAGACACTTTATGTTTCCACACTTGAGGCTCCTGTGAGTGACCCCACCATTGGAGGAAATTTGATCTCTGTTGGAACAGCAATAGAACAGTTCCGATATTTCTGTTTGGGGTGAGAACTTCAGTGAAGACTTTTGGAGTGTTTGTAATCATCTCTCATACCCTTGAGTGCAAAAAAAAAAAAAATGTTGTTTGAACAAAATGCAATCTCAAGAAAATGTTGAAGAATTAGCTTGCCAATATTTTTCCATTTGTTAGTTTTGTGTTTGATTGATGCCTGAAGCTATTGTATAAATTTCCATAATTTATGCAAACAATGGAAAGCAAATCACATTCCAAAACCAATCCTGTTAATGACACAATAAATTTCCTTAAACAATGGTGGCTTGACATCATTGGTTTCTTTTCTAACCAGAGATATAAACGTTGAGTTAAAGATAAGTGCACACATATAGGTTAACATTTTTACAGAAGCTATATCCTCTGATAATACTATAAGCACTTAGTTTGGGAGAACTGAAGATCGGGACTCACAAAAGGTCAAGGAAGTAGATAAAAACATTTTGCTGACAAGCTTCCCCACCCCATAGAAATATAGTATTTCAGTTGCACCTTGAAAGTTCTTACAAAGCACAACACTAATTTAGTTTTTCCAAATGTAACATTGAATTATCTCTATCGCTTTGTCTCATGTCATATTTTGATCACATTTAAAATGCACTGTATTGATCATTACAAGTTTCATTTTGTATGTGTTGTATACTGGGGCTATGGGAAACTTTGGGGAGATCTGTAATGTGTAAGGGACCCATTCTATACCATCACTCTTGTAGCTATTTCTGTTTAAGGTCTAAATATTTCCAAGATGTAAATACAGAGTGTATGATGGCTATTGCTGGCTATCAACATGACTACATCAGAAATGAACTACAATACAGAAATGGAGGGCACATCTGTGATCAAGATTTTTGAGGCACAGTGGCCATGAAAAGCTTAGGCCCAGGAAAGGTAGTACATGCCTTTAATCCTAGAAGACACAGGCAAGCAGATCTATTTGTTCAAGGTCAGCCTGGAACACAGCAAATTCCAAATCTAGGCCTGATGGCACACACCTTTAATCTGGGTCAGACCTTCTTCTGGAGGCCTCCATAAGGACAATGGAAAAAGGAAATGTTCAGTCTTCTTCATCTGCTTGCACTTATTTGCTAGCACATCTGTTGAAACCTACTTCTTCAGTATTCCACCTCATACAGAAGGCCAGCTGAAACACCTAACCTCATGGGACTGAGCAACTACTAGATTCTTGGACTTCCCATTCACAGCTGACCACCGTTGGGTTAGTTGCACTGCAGCCTATAAGTCATTCCAGTAAATTGCTTTAATTTATACAGACATTCTCTAAGTTCTGTGACTCTAGAGGACCCTGACTAATACATAGTGGTGCCACAGAATTACAGAGTGAAGGCATCCACCATGCCTCTTTGCTATCAAAGGTCACAGACACCAGTGTCTCAGAGGCTTTGCCACACACTGCAAATGCTGAGTGAGTTATCAGCGTGCCTTTTTTAGTGTTCACTGTTTTCCTTCTAGAAAAGGACAAGAATTGCTAGTTGGAAAATGATCACGTTTGTACTCACACCCGTCTTTTTTTCTTGGTTGCAAGACACAATAAACAGGTACCAGTTCAAAACTCAACGCATCCCCTAAATATCACTCCTAAGAGTTCCTCTCCAGACCATGGCCTCTACTGTGTCCGTTGTACCTGAAAGCAAGAGACAGGGGAGGAGGTTTGTGGACTTCCCATTTACTAAAACGCCCACACCGAGTTCAGTCCATCTGCTTGCTATTTCGTCTTGCTCATTGTGAGACTAGATCTCCATTTTCTCACCTAAAAGATATAGTAGACTTTACCTACGCATCTCCTGTGTGAGCACCCCTATGACTCTTTCCTGGTACTAAGGAAAAGTATAAACAGCTTCTGGAAAATGCCAGACTTCTCTTGACCAGCCCTTCCTACACCATCTCTTTATCTCTAACTTAATTTTTCAACGTTCCTAGTGTGTTAAGGTCACACTGCCTGCAGGCCTCCTTGTCTGTCCTTGGATTTGACCTTTTGTTGTTGTTGTTGTTCCTTGGATTTTCACATTTTTACATAATTATTTAATGAAATGTCTTGTAAACTTGGACAGAGCATGCGTTCCTTGTTCATGATCTGATATCCTTTATTTTTTTTCTATTTCACCTACTTTTGATTTAATTATTTAATATCCCTGGCATCTGTTAAACAAAAAAATCAGCACACCTTTCTGTGTAATGGATAATATATATATATATATATATATATGCACACACACACATACATATATATATGTATGTATGTGCATATATATATTCAGTGATATATATATATGTCACATATATATTCAGTTTCAGTGATTAGTACATATAGATATAGATATAGATAGATAGATATATGCACATAAATATATACTTTGTGAGTTGTGTGGCCTTTTTAAAGCTATCAAAGATTCCTGTTAGAGAGGAAGCAGCTGTGGGCAGAAAGCAGGTGTGTGGGTGGTTTACAGTAGTCTGTAGGCCATGGCCCATCCATTCTTTCTTTAGATAATATACTCCAGGAAGTCACTGAGCATGCTTAGAAATCTTACTGCTGTACTCAAATCCCATTACTAATATTTATCTTGCAAGCGGTGCCCAAGAAGTATTTCTTGGATAGATGACTTAGTATGTCCACAACTGAATAAAAATTTGGATCGATGTTATCGGTTATAAGGATATCTCTGTATTCTATCTTAGGAGACAACAATGAAGGAACGGTTATGTGACCAAGACGATTGCTCTTAAAGGACCAGGTTCGCTCTCTCCACGCCTGCCCATCCTAGGCAAGATGAAAGCACAGAGGTTTCGGGGATTAGTACATGCAGACTGATGGTCCTTTAACCAGGGAAAAAATGTTTAAAGGAAAATGGGAAGTAAGAAGAGAAACCATCCTTAAATATTCTTTTTCTACCTTTTAGAAAAACTGGCAGAAGGAACTCAAGAGATCTTCATTTCTCTTAACTAATGGGCTAAGAACAGACCAAGTAATTGGGAGAAAAGGGAGAGAAAAAAATGCACAACTAAGAATCATAAGAATGTTCACTTTCACGACACCCGAGGACTTCAGGAGATGCCAATTAAGCACTTAAGCTTCACTTGTAGAGGTTTTTTTAATAGAAAAAAAATGATCTTTGAGATTTCCACTCAAGGTGATGAATTGAATATACACTACTATGTCACTTTCTTCTTAAATGAGACTTTGTGGAAACAAATATAGCTCAGCTGGAAGGCAAAGGAGGAAATGCCCGAGTGGCAAGAACCAAAGGAAATCTGCAGAGTAGAAGCCATACACCTGGGGGAAAGGGAACAGATTCTTGCTGCAAGAACTAAGATACCACTGACCTTGGAAAGCAGTGGAAAGTTCTGTCAGTAGTCAGACAAGAACCACCTAGCTCACTACACAGAGCTTCTGCCTAGAAAAAAAAAGCTGGGGCTTAGGTAAATGTAAACTTTGAATTTTGGTTTTTAGCATCCAGGGTCTAGAGACATATACCTCACACACACACATATACACACACATGCACACACACAGAGACACACACACAGACACAACGCACACACACACACACACACACACATACACACACATGCACACACACAGACACACACGCACACATATATACTGAATTGATATTGCTATACCCATTCAGTTATAGAACTACCAAACTAGGACTCAAGCCTAAATATTGATGTAGGTCTGATGAAATGTATAGGGCCATCCGAAAGGAAGAGAGACAAAGTCTTCAGGTGTATGTGTGGGTGAGCAGGACTTCAGAGAACTACAACACAGGGACTACGACCCAGTGAACTGAGAGATTTGCAATCATGAGTGAGACCATAGAACAATTTGAAATTAAAAGATAACAAGAATAAATAAGACAGTAAAATCTTGAATCCATAAAAGAGCATTTTATAAAGGAAAGGTACATATTAGAAATAATCACGGGGAATTACAATCATTGAAAGAAAACAACTAAGTTTATAAGAAAATAGAATGACTTAGGTTTCTGTTGCTGTGACTAGAAATCATGGCCATGGCAGCTCTTATTAAGGAAAGAATTTATGTGGGGCTGACTTACAATTTAAAGTTTAGTCCATTATCATCATGGCAGCATGCAGGCAGACACGGTGCCAGAGAAGTAGCTGAAAATTCTACATTGAGATGGGCAGGCAGCAAGAAGAGAGAGTGATACTGGACCTGGCTTGAACATTTGAAACTTCAAAGCCTACCTCCAGTGATACATTTCCCCCAACAAGACCATACCTACTCCAAAAAGAAGGCCACACCTCCAATAATGCCACTCTCCCTGAGTCTATGGGGGCCATTTTTTATTCAAACCACCACACAGAAGAATAAATAAACAGAACTGATCACAAAGTCAAGAGTTTCAAAGTGTAACAACAACAACAACAGCAATAAAAACAAACAGTAGAGATAAAGCTTACCACAAATAAGGGAAGGGTCAGGGAGATGGCTCAAGGGATAAGACAATTTGCTATGCATACATGAGGAGCTGAGTAGGAATCCCTAGAACATGTGTTATAAAACTTAGCATGCGTTTTCATGCTTGTCACTTCAGCATTTGTAGGGCAGAGACAGCAGGTTCCTGGGAGCACCCTGACCTGCCAGTCTAACGGAAGCCACAAGCTTGTGGGAGACCAACGAAAGGCAATAGGTAGAGAGCAACAAAGACAAACATTCAACATCTCCATCTGGCTTCGACATTCCTGCACATAGACGTACACTGCCAAGAACCAAAAGTACACACAACATACACATACAGATGCCATATACATTTAGAGAAGGAAAGAATCACAGAAAACTGGGGAGACAGATAACAGTGTGGATAGTTTCTGTAATTAAAAATCTCTTTCTTTAGACTATAAGGATCTCTTGACCTTTTTTTGCCAAACACTTTTATTTATTGTTTGTTTTTTAGTTAACACACATTTGATGGATTTTAGTATCACATTTTCTTACATTTTCTTGGCCAGTTGACCTCTCTAGTTCCCTTGCACTATCCCTCTGCTCCCTGTTTTTCCTCTTTTCTTCCTCAGTAGCTTCTATTCTACTTCCCAGTCACAAATATCCCATCACCTTCAATATTCTCTCCGTCTCCTTCCTTATGACCTCTGTTTCCCTCACATGGTTGCCTTTGTCTCATTATCTACACCTACACTAATACATACCAATATACACAGGCAAACAAACTGAAATCTAGGACCCGCATAGGAAAGAAAATATGCAACATCTTTATGTGCCTTGAATGCTTCATTTAATATAATAAATGTGATGTCTTCCATTTTACGTAAATATTATCATTTCATTTTTGTGTATAAATACAATTACGTTGTTAAGAAATAATCATTTTGTTATCCGTTCATCTGTTGATGGAAATCTAGTTGATGCTATTGCTTTGGTGGTCTGAATAGTGAAACAATAGATAAGACACAAATACAGAGTACTCAACAACCAGATGAATAGAAGACTTCCAACTCACTCCAAATGGAGAGTAAAACAATGTAATACTAACAAAGTGCCTAGGAAACACCTTAAACACATTCTTCTCTCAAACTCCAACAAAGATGTATGAAAAAAATTTAAGTATTTCTGAAACAAATATTCCAGAGGATTGCTATGACTTTTAGAAGTGATCCCCATCTTGAGTGCCTGGGATAACTGCAAATGCGCACAGAAATGATCACTATGACACGTCTCAGGGAAGATGAAAATAGTGTCACAGGTAGAGAGCTAAGGAAAAGAGAAGTGACTGCAAAATTAAAACATTGAGCTCTACCGAATATTTTAAAATATTAATTCCTAGCCATCTTTACCCCCAAACAGAAAGATGACTTCTAGTATCATTCTGAGACTCAAATCAGACAGATACAAGGCAAGAAAAGAAAAGGAATTAGTATTTCTCATGAGCATAAGTGCAAATTCACAAGTGACGTCTAACTATGCACAAAGTAAGCATACACAGGACTACCTAGGATTCATCCCAGGTAGTCAAGGTGGTTCAGCTTCTAAGGATCAGTTGTTTCAGTGTATACACCAATGAGATAAAGAAGAAGAAAAAAATCACACATGATCATTCCAAGGAGATTGTGGGGATTGCTAGCCAGCTAGCCTAGCCTAAGCATGGAATCTAGGATGTTGACACCCTCCTGTCACAAAGGGAGTAGATACTACTCCTGAAGATGTCACCTGAGGTTGACTTCTGGCTTCCACACATGCATAAGTAACTACACACCTCCACCTCTGACACTCTTCCCAACACACACACACACACACACACACACACACACACCAAAAAAGAAAGAGATGGATCAAATGGTTTCCAGCAGCCAAAAGAGAAGGAGGGTTGGTAGACAAGTTGAGCATGGGAGAATTTTAGAGTTAAGTGCTTCTGCAACAATGTAATAGTGAATTCACAAAACAAACATTTTTTGAGGCCCATGTGAATAATTAGTTAATAAGAAACTCAGAAAGACTGTTATGGCATAATGACAACAGGTAATCATTGCATACTGTGTATTTTCAAAGGAAGTTCTCACCACAAAACAATGGTCAGTGTGCATTTGTGAAGATAAATATGTTTTACCTGGTTTATACATTATAATACCTATGTCCATATACATATATATCATATATAACATTTAAAAGTTGTTCATTAATTTACTTAAGACAGCCAACAAATGATACTCTGAGTTTGCTTGTGAACCATTACCCATATGTGTAAATGTAAATAACGATGTCAATTATTTCTGGGCCTACTATAGGATTTAGTTTTTGGTTAAATCTGAGTTGATAGCCCCAAGTCAAGTCTGCCCAAAGCAGCAGGAAGCAGTGTAGCAGCTGTGGGTGAGAATGGTGTGGACATGACACTTGAGAGTCAACATCCCCATGGTCACATAGTTGTGCATGCATTTAATCCCAACACCCAGGAGGCAGAGCCAGACACAGTCTCTGAGAGTTCAAGGACAGTCAGGTCTACAAAGTTAGTTTCAGGACAGCCAGGGATACAAAACAAAACAAAACAGAAAAAAAAACTGTCTTGAAAAGCAAAAACAGACAAAACAAACAAACAAAAAGATGAACTTTCTAAATTATGAGAAACAAAACAGGAAAATGCCTGTCTTTTCTGTAATAAGTATTATATACATTGCTGACCACTTCAGGCTACAAAATCTGTAATAGGAAGAAAAGACAAACCCCATTAATTCTGTGTCTTGGGAATGTGCATACAATTTCTTCAAGATCATTGAAAATTAAAAAAAAAACACAAACTTTACTTTTTTATTAATTAGATTCTATGATGTTCCTTAGCACCATAAAATATTTAATAAACAATATCTTCATTTGATATCACCCACAGTCTCATAAATAATTGCTTTATAAACACACCACACACACACACATATACACATACACTGATGGATGTTGATCTGTGATTACTGAACTGTGAC
>JADRCC010576263.1:0-13517 GCA_019843855.1 Hylomyscus alleni
AAACCTCACCTACTCTCCTTTTCAAAGAGGGATGGGTCTTCAACCAAAGCTTGGCCAATGAGAGTGTGCTAGTCCTCTAACTACCCTGACAGGACCAGTGATGGGTACTTAGCTGAGGAGGGCCAATAAAAGCCTTCTGTTCAAAGGGTCACTGAAGGAAAACAGGTCTCTAGCCATCTGAGGTCAAAGCCACCAGGATGTGGGAAACTAGAACTCAAGAAGACCCTGCCTCAACTTCCAGAGAGAAAGAGCACAACTGGACCAGGACATTCGCTTCTAAACACTATCCTCTGCTGAAGCCAACAAGGCTCTGGGGGAAAACGGCAGGTTCCAGAGAAGTGTGGGATGAGCCTGGGCCATTCGGCCCCAGAAATCAAGGAAGAGAGCTCAGATGAAGGGAGTGTGTTGGAGGAAGATGTGTGCTTACCTATAGGAAGTTCTGCTGGTCCAACTAAGGAAATCCTAATTACATAACTAATGATAGCAACCGGTTTGCAGCCCTTAAACTAGCAGAGGACACAAATAAACTCTTGTATGTATTGAAAGTTTGAAGGAACGGGATAATTATGTTTTCAAAGCCCCTCGCCACACGATATTTCAAGGGAAAAGCAGTGGCTACAGTGGAGGTGAGCGTCCATGAAGAATCAAAACCATGAGCCACCAGAGGGGGCGCAGTGAGAAAAGCCAGTGTGCAGCCCTGTTATCTCTTCCAATAGAATGACCTGCCCCAGGACCTGAATGTCTTTTTTTTTTTTTTTTTTTTTGGTTTTTCGAGACAGGGTTTCCTCTGGGTAGCCCTGGCTATCCTGGAACTCACTCTGTAGACCAGGCTGGCCTCGAACTCAGAAATCCACCTGCCAAGTGCTGGGATTAAAGGCGTGCGCCACCACCGCCCAGCCCTGAATGTCATTTTGATGAACAGCATCCCAAGAAGAGCAGCCTTTGCATCAAAGAATGAAAGACAGGGAAGACCAGGCAGGACGATGAGACTGAGCTGGAACCTGGGCTGAAAGCACAGTGCTGGGAGAGTGGGCCACACTTCGGTAAGATGGGAGAACCGGTAGAGAGACACGTAAATATTAATGCCTTGTTTATGGCAATCACATTTTGTGTTTTTCGGTAAGAAACGTGCTGAACATTTAGGGGTGATGGGTGTCATTCAGCAGCTTAATAACAAGTGATTCAGGAGGGGCTGGAGAGATGGCTCAGTGGTTAAAAGCACTGACTGCTCTTCCAGGTCCTGAGTTCAATTCCCAGCAACCACATGGTGGCTCACAAACATCTGTAATGGGATCCGATGCCCTCTTCTGGTGTGTCTGAAGACAGCAACTGTGTACTCACATACATAAAATAAATCTTTAAAAAAAAAAAAGTGATTCAGGAAAAGGAAGATTTTAACAATGTACCTTCGACTATTCTGTAAGCTTTTTTAAAATCATCTAAAACACACTAAGGGTCTGGAGATGGCTTCACTGATAGAGCACTTGCTGGGTTCGGATCCCTGGCACCCACATCCATGCAGGAAGAGTACGGTGGCCTATGTTCTCAGTCTCAGATGGTGGAGAGGGGATCCCTGGGTTACACTGGATAGCTAGACTGACCATATAGGCAACCTCTGTGTTCAACTTAGAGACCTGATCTAATCAATTAGATAAAGAGCAATCAAGACAGACTCCTCATGCCAGCCTCAGCCATCCAAATGCATGTACACACACACATGTAAACAGGCACATACATATACATTTATCACATATACACATGTACACAAAACCCCAAAACAAAAAATAATATTTAAAGAGCTGGGGAGATGGTTCATTTAGTAAAGAGCCTGCTATACAAACACGAGGATCTGAGTTCAAATCACCCCAACACACACACACACAAATACATACATGCATACAACACACATGCACATACATAAACACATACACACTAAAACACACATACAACATGCACACACATTTAATTTGTGCCCAATCTATGAGCTCACTGTTGTAGATGTACCTAATAAAAGTGAACTGAGAATCAGACACAGTAGCACATAACTGGAATCCCAGCACTCAAGAGGCTAAGATGGAAGAGTCATGAGTTCCAAGCCAACCTGGGTTACATAGCAAGATCCTGTATAAATAAAAATCTCTTTCTCTGTCTCTGTCTCTCTCTCTCCATCTCTTTCCCTCTCTCTCTTCCCTCTGAGTAAAGAACTCTAGGTCACCAGGCAGTGGTGGCGCACACCTTTAATCCCAGCACTTCGAAGGCAGAGGCAGGTGGATTTCTGAGTTCGAGGCCAGCCTGGTCTACAGAGTGAGTTCCAGGACAGCCAGGACTGACCATATAGGCAACCTCTGTGTTCAACTTAGAGACCTGATCTAATCAATTAGATAAAAAGCAATCAAGACAGACTCCTGATGCCAGCCTCAGCCATCCAAATGCATGTGTACCCACATACATGTGAACAGGCACATACATACACATTTATCACATATACACAGGGCTACACACAGAAACCCTGTCTCGAAAAATCAAACAAACAAACAAACAGGATATCCAGGTCTTTTTTTTTTTTTTTTTTTTTTTTTTGGTTTTTCGAGACAGAGTTTCTCTGTATAGCCCTGGCTGTCTTGGAACTCACTCTGTAGACCAGGCTGGCCTCGAACTCAGAAATCTGCCTGCCTCTGCCTCCCAAGTGCTGGGATTAAAGGCGTGTGCCACCACCGCCCGGCAGATCTCCAGGTCTTATACATGCCATTCAAGTGTTCTATCACCTTTAAATTAAAAAAAAAATAAATAAACCAGGCATAGTGGTTTATGCTTGTAATTCCAGCATTTGGTAGGCCTGATGAAGAAGGATTGCTACAAGTCTAAGACTAATCAAGACTACCTTGGGAATTTCAAAGCCTGGGCTACAAAGTGACACCCTGTATCAGGGAACAAGGGGAGGAGGAGGGAGGGAGGACAAAACAAAAAGTGGACAAAGGATGTAGAATGGATATTTCTCTGGAGAAGGCCCTCTACATCAGACACCACCCCATACCCTGGAAATTAGCTGCTATTGTGGGCGTCAACTTGATGCAAGCAAGAGTCATCAGAGAGGAAGGAGCCCCAGCTGAGGAAATGTCTCTATGAGATCCAGCTGCAAGGCATTTTCTCAATTAGTGATCAATGGGCGAGGCCTTAGCCCACTGTGGGTGGTGCCATCCCTGGGTTGGTGGTCCTGGGTTTTACCAGAAAGCAGGCTGAGCAAGCCAGCATCAGTTCCTGTCCTGACTTCCTTCAGTGATGAATAGCACTGTGGAAGTATAAGCTAAATAAACCCTTTCCTCCTCTACTTGCTTTTTTGGAGGAAAGAAAACGAAAGCCAGACACACCTCCCATAACCCTGGACTCTGCTACCCTAGTTTAGTCACTGACCTCAGGAGCTCCATATCGTTTTCACTTTTCCTCCTTCTGGGCTCTCCTGGGTCTCTCTTCCCTACGGTTACCTTAACCCCAGGAACTCCAGGCCTGGTGAAGATCTGAAGATAAGAGACCCAAACAACCCCACACACCAGGGGAGTTTCTGAGCACCAGCAAATCCTTGGCATGGCCACTGAAATAAGAAGTGGTGGCCATAGCAAGCAGGCCTCGATCACTGCCATGGGAATCCCCAGATCTCTTAACCCTAAGCCTTGTTTCCCATCCCTGTGTAACGGAGACCACTGAGAGTGGCTGTGAGACAAGTAGCAGGAAGTGAGTCCTCCAGGATCCTTCATAGAACTCCTTGGAGAAAAAGCTCTCTTTTGCCTACATCACTGCTCGCCTTGGACTTTAGGGAACGTGTCATGACACTGCATCAGGACTTCCGGAGGCAGGCTTTTGCCCTACCTAACTCTGGCAATGGCAGCATTATTTAAAACAACCAGAAGAGGACCTGTGGGTGACTCCTCTGGTAAAGGTACTTGCCTCCAAACCTGATGGTCTGAGTTAGATCCAGGGACCCACATGATAGAGAGAACTGACTCCTACCAGTTATCTTCTGACCTCCACACACTATGGGACACACACACACACACACACACAAACACAAACACAAATCAATCAATCAATCAATCAATCAATCAATCAATGTAACGTTAAAAAATAGAATAGCCAACAGAGGTATGAAGGTGTGTCTCTGCTGGAACAATGCTTGCCTCACATGCGCAAAGCCCTTAGTAGGATCCCCATCACATAAAACGAGACATACTGGTCCATGTAGGTGATCCCCAAATTCCAGAGTGGGGACAGAATGGTCAGAAGTTCAAGGATGCTCAAAGCTAGTCTGGGGTGCAAACGCCCTGTCTGTAAAGAGAAAGAGAGATGGAGGAAGAGAAGAGAAGAGAAGAGAAGAGAAGAGAAGAGAAGAGAAGAGAAGAGAAGAGAAGAGAAGAGAAGAGGAGGGGAGTGGAGGAGAGGAAAAGAGAAAGAGAAAGGAAGAGAAAGAGAGACCAAATACATAGAAAATTCCAATGGCTGTCAGGATGTCACCTTTCCTAAGTGACTCAGGGGACTCAGCTCAGCTGCCATCTTGCCCTGAACTTGCTTATCTTTGGTTGGTGTCTGTGGGCCAGAAGTCTCTCCAGGCGGACCAGCCAAAACAATTTGAAATACAACTTCCATGTAACCCCTAACTCTATAACAATCCCATCTTCATGCTAAACCTTGACGTCATGAGCACACATACACACCCGTCATTACCATGGCAGTTTACAACTGCCGTGAGAGCATCCAGAAAAACAAGCAAAAGGAGGAAAAGACATTCCCAGCCATTTTTCACTGATCCTCAGAAAAGATGTGAGTATTTCTCCCTTCTTCAGCCCATCTCTCCTCTCATCTCTCTGACTCTGTATCCATGACTTCACTGTCAACACGGGAAGAAGCGGATATGTAAGCCTCCCTCCGTGCTCCTCCTACATTCAGTCAAGAACAGATCTTCATATGGGCATAGTGGCAGTAAGGAAACCGAGGCAGGAAGACTGAGAACTGAAGTCTAGTCTGAGCCACATAGCAAGGTTAAACCTTACTTTTTTACTGGTCAATCAAGGATCGGTTTCATTGGTTCTGTGATTCCAAAGAGTAAAAATGACCCAATATGAGGCAAACATCATCATCATCATAACTGGTAACGTAGATAATAAGCAGAGTGTAGGCATCTGTACAAAAGAAAACTTCCCAGACACAAGAACCAAGCACCGATCCGTGCTGCTGTATAAACACAATGTGAAAATGCTCTGCTGTAGGAAATGAACCAATCACAAAAGGCCACAAGTTATATAGCTCCACTTGTCTGAAGCGTACAGACTGGGGAGGCAAAGCTCAGTGGCAGGATACTAGTTCAACATGCCGAAGGCCCTGGTGTTCAATCCTTAGTATCAAAAAAATGTATTAGTTAGTTTAAAATAAAGTCTTCAAGGCCCAGCTCCTATGCAAGTTCCTATGATCCCTCATCTGGAAGGCTTGCAAGTTTGAGGCCAGCATGAACTACACAGCAAGACCTTGTCTCAAAGTAACAATAGTAATAATGAAAGTGTTTGGAAGAGTGAAGGTTTACTGGTGGCTAGTGAATCCGAGTGGGGTTTTAAGATGGGTTTCTCACCCTAGTAGGTATGCATGGATAGCTACAAAGCCATGAGTTGGTTTGTTTGCTTGCTTGCTTTTTACTCTGCTGAGACAGTCTCATAATGCAGGCTGGTCCTAAACTTTCTGTATAACCCAGGCAGGCCACATACTCCTTCTCTTTCCACCTTCATATCTCTCTCTCTCTCTCTCTCTCTCTCTCTCTCTCTCTCTCTCTCTCTCTCTCTTTCTCTCTCTCTCTCTCTCTCTCTCTTTCTCTCTCTTTGGTTTTTCAAGACAGGGTTTCTCTGTATAGCCCTGGCTGTCCTAGAACTCACTCTGTAGACCAGGCTGGCCTCGAACTCAGAAATCCACCTGCCTCTGCCTCCCAAGTGCTGGGATGAAAGGCATGAGCCACCACCGCCCCGCCCACCTTCATCTCTTAAGTGCCAGGATCACAGCCTTGTACCACCATGCCTAGAAGTCATAATTTTTTCAAATCACAACATGGGGTTTGGGTAGATAGCTTACTCAGTAAAGCTTGTTTTACAACCATGAGAACCTGGTTCAATCCACAGGACCATGTAAAAAGTCGGTATGGAAGTCTGTGTTTATAATCTCAGTGCTGTGGGGCTGGCGAGATGGCTCAGCGGGTAAGAGCACTGACTGCTCTCCCAAAGGTCCTGAGTTCGGATTTCAGCAACCACATGGTGGCTCACAACCACCCATAATGAGATCTGACACCCTCTTGTGGTGTGTCTGAAGACAGCGAGTAGGGATGGAGCAAGTGTTTTTGATTGGAGCAAGCAGAGGTCCTAAAATCAACTCCCAGCAACCACATGAAGGCCCACAACCATCTGTACAGCTACAATGTACTCATATACATAAAATAAATAAATAAATATTATTAAAAAAATAATAATCTCAGTAGACAGGTCTCTAGCCAGCCTCTAGCCTACTCGGTGAGCTCCAAACATGGTGGTCTCAAAACATGAGGTGAATGGCTCATAAGGAATGACATCTGAGGTTGATCTCTGTACACACATGCACACACACACACACACACACACACACACACACACACCACAATATGGTGCAGAAACAAAAAAGAAATATTGACTGATCCAGATGCGGTGGCACACACCTGTAATCTCTCCGCTTGAAATGTGGAGACGAGAGAATCCGGGAGCTCAGGTTTATCTTCCAATATGTAGCAAGTTTAAGACCAGCATGGGCTACATGAGACCCCGATATGAGAGAAATACCAACTGAGAAATTATATAGCACAGACCTCCTGCATATCAGTAGGGAGGTGTAGGCTCTGAGGTCAGGGCCTGAGTGGACTCCTCAAATCTCTACAGAGGCAATAGAGCTGAGCTCAGAGTTTCCCTGCCCCTCTGGTCAAACTTCACCCTATACAGAAAATGGAAGACAGCCAGGCGGTGTTGGCGAATGCCTTTAATCCCAGCACTTGGGAGGCAGAGGCAGGTGGATTTCTGAGTTCGAGGCCAGCTGGTCTACAGAGTGAGTTCCAGGACAGCCAGGACTGCACAGAGAAACCCTGTCTCGGAAAAAAAAAGAAAGAAAGAGAGAGAGAGAGAGAGAGAGAGAGAGAAAGAAAGAAAATGGAAAACATTTTAAATGGGGGCATATGACTAGCAGGTGTGCTCAAGATTTGGATAGAATGGAAGGATCCTTGCCCAGTGGCACACATATTTGATTCCAGCACTGAAGATACAGAAGCAGGGCATCTCTGTGAGTTCAAGGTCAGCCTGGTCTACATAATGAGTTCCAGGCTCTGTCAGAGCTACATATTGAGACTTTTCCCCCCAAAAAGGAACGGATTATCATATTACAGTTAAAGAAATTGATACCCGAGAAGGCTGAGTAGTTCCTGATGAGGGAGCATGGTGGTGACCACTGTGCTACAACCGCCATATGCTCCCTTCTTCCTCTCCACTGCCCTCCCAGCCATATGGTTCTGAATACACAGTCCTTCCAGGCTATCTCCTCATCCTTACTCACCCTCGGGGGGACTTCGGAAAGCTGTGACGCCCTGCAGGCTGTCCCACTTCCCCAGATTCTCCTCCAGGGGCATGGTGCGGATGCTGTTGTCTTCAGAATAATCTCGATGGCTGCTCAGGGTCAGGGTGGAGGTGTCGGTCACCATGAAGCCGGAGTCCATGCTCAGGGACTCAGAGCCCATGATCAGTGTCATGCAGGAAGACGGAGAGAAAGTGGAGTTGGGTACTTGGGCGCTTGAGTGCAGGCTGAGACCTTCGCTGGAACCATGAATTAGGCTGACACGTGAAGCGTGAGTGACTGTCACATTTAAACCAGACTTGGGTTGGCTGTTGGAAGTCACGTTGATGGACCCCTTGGAGCCTGTGTCCCAGGATGCACTCAAGGCTTCTTTAGAAACGGATGCAAAAATAGTGTGTGAAGTCAACTTGATGGTCTCGTTTGAGTTTGGAGCTGTGCGCAGGTTCACCCTGGAGATGTTCCCAGAGTGCAGACGGTCCAAAGAAGTGTTAGAGGGGAGAAGAAGAGGCACCTGTGAGCCATGCCTGGAGATGTTATGACCCCGGACCAAGGCTTCTCTGGAAAGAGCCCTTATATATAGGTTTGGCTCAGGCCTGGAAGGATTAGAGTTACTCTGACCCAAACCAAAAACCTTGCTTGAGAGGCACTTGGAGGCATCCTCAGAGCATGGCCTAGAAGAATTCTCTGGACTCAAAACAGTGGCCTGGGTAGAGCTGGGGCTTAGAACTGGTTGCAAGTCTGGGCAGAGAGTCCCTGGGGAGTCGGGCCCAGAGGTGTGATTCAAACTCTGGTCAGCAGCGTCCACAGTGTTGATCTGGATGGAGGATGGAGTCGTGGCCCCACTGGCATTGGGGCTGGGGATGTCATTAGACACTGGGCCAGAGGACCCCTCTGGGTCAGGACTCAGAGCTGGATGAAGGGCCGGAGTAAGAGTCAAGACATGTGCTTGGGGAGGAGCAAGGTCTGGGGTGGGCCTAGGTATGGTGCTGGACAAAATTCCTGGAACTTCACAGGCGTTAGGACTTGGTGTCTTCTCAGGGTCTTCATGGAGAATGAGACTAGCACCCCGACTCAGGGCCATGTCCAGTCTGGAGGCCTCTCAAGGCCACTGTCCCTTTTCTCCAGTTGCTGACTGTGGGGATTCCTGCAGGACTCCTGAGAGAGAAGATGAACACAGCCTGCTAGCGCCCGTCCTATGCCTCTTGCTACCAGCCCCCCTTTGTAGCTCTGCCACACACCAGTCCCCTTTACTCTCTCCATTCCTGACTTCCTGACCATACCCTGCTCCTCACTACCTCAAGTCCTGAGCACGTGCACGGGAAGATAGATACCTCCCACTATTCCTTGGGGAGCTCAGCTCTCCTACTATTGTCCCGATCCCCCTTCACGCTAATGACTGACTGAGCCCTGTTAGAGACAAGCTCTGTTAGAGGGCTGCGGTGATTCTAGCCAGACATGGTGGTTCCCACCTGTATCCCCAGCATTTGGGAGGCTGAGGCAGGAGGACAGTCCAAAACCAGCCTGGGCTACTAGTAAGATCTTGCCTCCAAAAATGTAAATAAGAAAGAATGGAATAGAAGCAAGGGAAAGAGAGAAGGAAATGAGAGAATGGGAAGAGAAAGAAAGGAGATGAGAGGAGGAGGAGGAGGGAACAGGGGGTATTGTGGCTCCCACAGCATCTCTAACTCCCAGACACTGCCAAGCACACAAGTCAGTCATCATAAACAGGCCAATGAGCAATCTCCCCACCTATAGGTTGAACAAGAGTAAGATATTTTACTATGGATCAGCCAACCCCATGTGACCTCAGTTCACCAACATAGATCCCTGAGTCTTGGGACAAACCCCTAAGTCATTAGAACTACTCTAGATGTAGTTACAGCCTAGAGTCTCAAAGGCAAGAGCCTCCATCCTACAGCCTGGCAAGAGGACATACGACAGTGACCAAAATGGAACCTACTTGCCCAACAATGTAACTGTGGGTAAATTCCCCAATCCTCTGGCACCTGATCGCACCTCTCCGCCCCCCTCCCCCATAGGATCTGTAAGAGCAGCTCACCTGACAGCATGATGTTCTTAAGCAGGAGTGGGCCCCTAGAAAGACATGAAAAAGAAATCATGTCAGGACAAGAGAGACCAGGACCATCTCTATGCCACCCACCCACGGGCTAAACTATGGCTTCTTGTTGTCCTTAGCGCAGAGTTCCCAGTTGTTAGTAGAACCTAAAGGGGCTTCTATATCACCCTGCACGGCCCTCCTTAAAGCCCTCTCCTCTCCTCCCACTCCATCATTGCAGGTCTGAGCCTTCCACAGGCTGGGCTCCTTTCTTCCATTTTCTTTTTCTTTCTTTTTTTTTTTTTTTTTTGTTGTTTTTGTTTTTGTTTTTTTGTTTTTGTTTTTCGAGACAGGGTTTCTCTGTGTAGCCCTGGCTATACTGGAACTCATTCTGTAGACCAGGCTGGCCTCGAACTCAGAAATCCACCTGCCTCTGCCTCCCAAGTGCTTAGATTAAAGGCGTGCGCCACCACTGCCCGGCATCTCTTCCATTTTCTATCCCGGCTGCCACTTAAATCTTCGCCCTTGTAGATTCCCTAAATAGGTGAAGACTGCCTGTAAGAAGCTCTCAGAGTATCCTGCTGGCTTCTCCTTTCCTAGCACACACCTCTGGCTTCCCTACTAGGCAAGAAACTCGATGCCCACAGGAACCGCCTCTGCCTTGCTCACTGCTGGTTTCGAGGCCTGGCACAGCACCTGCACACAGAAAGCGCTTGGTACCGCTTGAGTTCTCTGTTTGCCTTCTTCAACATTCATCCGTTCCTTCACTAGCTCACTTTCTTTCCCATTCACTCACATACTGGTTCCCTGGATCATTTGTTTTTTCCACCAACCTGTATCTATATGGCTTGGCTTTGGAAGGGTCACACACTTGATGTCACGAAGTCCCAAGTTCATAGATCAGCTCACCTTACTGAGCTTACTGTGTGAGTGAATGAATCTGGACAAGAGGCTTTCCCCCAGTGGCCCTGTGCCCTTCAATAGCTCCCTGTCTTATAGAAACCTTGCCCTTATGGTGTCTGGTGAGCCTTCAGAAGGCTTTCCTTTATTAAAAGAAATATTTCTATTCCTTTCTGCTAAAGGCTGTGACCAAAGTCCAGACCTTGGTGCCAGGGGGGGCCATATGCACTCCTAATACCTGATGCCTACAAAGCAGGAAGAATAGCCTTACCATTGCCTCCAAAATCTATTTCACCTGTAACTAGGGAGTTGAAAACATTTGGGCTCCTTGATGTTGAGTTCCTTGCCAAAGCCCTGGTCTTAATTTTGTACTCATAATTTTTCTTCCTTTTACTTCATCAGAGACCTACATTTTGCTCTTCATCTTTTCTTCTCTCTTATATACAGGTGCTTGCGCGTACGCGTGCAGGTGTGAGCGCGCTCAAACACGTGTCATAGCTATCAAAGGGAGGCATTTTTGACTTGGAGTATACAGACTAGTATGGCCTGTAAGGCAGTGAGTAGGGCCTAGTTCTAGCAGACAGTCTCAAGCCTGGCTTTCCCCCTCTTTTCCAAAGGACAGATTGACAGGACAGACCAACTATCTCTGACACATTTCTCCTCCCTCAGCTCTCCTCTTCCATCCTGTCACAGGAAGACAAGTCCTCAGCGAGTCCAGAAAGTGGAAGACAACTCATGGCTTGCCCTCCGCCATGTGGGAGTTGCTCATTTAGAGGAATGAAGGGAAGCAGGGTATGACAGCACATGCCTTTAATCCTGGCGTATGGGAAGCAAAGGCAGGCGGTCTCAGTGAGTTCCTTGCCAGCCTGGTTTACATAGCAAGTTCCAGGCCAGTCACGAGCGACATAGAGAAACCCTGTCTCAAAAAAAAAAAAAAAAACAAAAAAACAAACAAAAAAAACTGAGCAGGGTGGAGAGGGTGGGGGTTGCTGGAGACGTAGCTCAGCAGTCAAGAGACTGACTGGCTGTCTTCCAAAGAAGCCAGGGTTGATTCTCAGTGCCCACGCGATGGCTCAGAACCATCTCTAACTCCAGTTCCAGGTGATCTGACACCCTCTTCTGGCCTCTGCAGGCACGGCATGCACATATGGTACAAGCATAATTCAGGCATTAATCCATTTTCATAAGATATTTTTTAAAATTAATCTTTAACAGAGAGAGGAGCAGAGAGTATCACACATCTGTAATCCCAGCCCTTGAGAGGTGTGGAAGCAGGAAGTTCGGACTTCAAAGCCATTATGGGTTAGACAAGGCTTTGCTTTACAAAAAGAAACACCACAGTGTCTGTTTAACACATATGTTTTGATGCGTTTGGACATATGCATGTGTATGGAATACTGTCACCACAACCAAAGTACTAAACATATCCTGTTCCTGTTTCAGTGATTCTATATGAGTGTGCTAGTGTGTGTGTGTGTGTGTGTGTGTGTGTGTGTGTGTGTGTGTATGAACATTTAATAGTTGGCATGGTAGGGCACACCTGTAATCCCAGAACTAGTAAACCCAGGTAGAATGATCATGAGTTCAAAGCCAGCCTGTAATACCCAATGAGTCCCAAGATAGGCTGGGCTACATAGAGAGACTTTGTCTAAAAACAAACAAGACTTCATATAAGATCTAACTTCTTTTTTTTTTTTTTTTTTTAGTTTTTTGGTTTTTTGAGACAGGGTTTCTCTGTGTAGCCCTGGCTGTCCTGGAACTCACTCTGTAGACCAGGCTGGCCTCAAACTCAGAAATCCGCCTACCTCTGCCTCCCAAGTGCTGGGATTAAAGGCGTGTGCCACCACCGCCGGCAAGATCTAACTTCTTAGAGCTTGGTGTAGTGGTAGAGCATTTCAGTTCCAGTGCTCAGGAGGATGAGAACAGAAGGTCACAAGTTCAAGGCCATTCTGGGCTACTAAGACCTTGTTGCAAACAACAACAAAGTCAGGCATGGCAGCTCACACCTATACCTGGGAGGCAAAAGTAGAAGTACCGTGAGTTTAAGTCCAGCCTGAGCTACATAACGTGTTCCAGGTTAGCCCATGATAGACTGTATGACCCTATCTCAAACAAAGAAATAAAATAAAATACACTGTGTATCTCCTTAGCTTGTGCTCTTCCAGCACCCCTGAAACACATCCTCTAAGCATTGTCTCCCACTTCTTCCTCTCCAATAAGCGAATTTTTAAAAGCTTATCTGATGAACTCAGTAGTACAGTAGAGACAGAAGACAGAATCCCAAACTCAAGGACAAATCACTAAGATCTGCGTAATCCATCAAGGTATGGTGGTGCAGACCTGTATTCCAGCACAGAAGAATGGGAAAGCAGATACCAGATCGTCACCCTCTGATACATAGCAAGCTCCTGGATGGCATACCTCAAATAAATAAACAAATAAACAAACAAACAAACAAATAAATAAATAGAGGCTGGGAACTGGAGCAATGGCTCAACAATTAAGAGCACCGGCTGCTCTTCAGAAGCCTCGTATTTGCCTCCCAGCCCCACATGACAGACAGCCCACAACCATCCGTAACTCCAACCCAGGAGCTCTGACTCCCTCATGCAGCCTCTACGGGCACCAGTAAACTATATATGCATGCAGGTCAAACATACACACATACAAAATAAAAACAAAGGGCTGGAGAGATGGCTCAGCGGTGAAGAGCACCAACTGCTCTTCCAAAGGTCCTGAGTTCAAATTCCAGCAACAACATGGTGGCTCACAACCATCTGTAAAGGAGACCTGATACCCTCTTCTGGAGTGTCTGAAGACAGCTACAATGTACTTACCCATAATAAATAAATAAATCTTTAACAATAACAACAACAACAACAACAAAAAGCAGTCATGGTGGTGTAGACCCAAGCCTCAGGAGACAGAGGCAGGCAGATCTCAG
>JADRCC010576264.1:0-10228 GCA_019843855.1 Hylomyscus alleni
TTTTTTTTGTTGCTGCTGGGGCTGCTGCTGTTTGGTTTTGGTTGGTTGGTTTTGAGTTTGCTGGGGCTGGAGGGAATTTTCAGAGAAGTATTTTTCTTGATCACACACATCTGACGGCTTCTTAGTAGCTGTTGTATACTAAATACAATAGCAACCTCAGAGACCCCTAGAGGCAGAGTGTTAAAGACTGGTCCCCCAGGGCGGGAAGCTATGGGACCTTTAGGAGGTAGGCTCGGGTGGAAGGTCTTAGGGTCACTGGGGGCATGCCCTTATGAGAATGACGGTAGGACCCCATCCACCTTCAGGTTCTTTTTGCTCTTCGGTTCTCAGTGTGAGCAGTGTTCTGCTTCACGCGCTTCTGCCGTGACACCGCCTCACCGCCAGCCCAGTTGAGTAGGGCCAACCCATCGCGGACTAGAACTCTCAAAGCTGTGAGGCACAAATAAAGCTTTTTCCTCTTATAACTTGATTATCTCCGTTACTGTGTTGCAGTAACAGAAAACCAACCACATGACAAGCTTGGGGATCTGAATGTAGGCTGTGTCACTATAACGTTAGGAGCTGTGGGGGTAACACAGGGGTGGAAGCAGATTCGTGTGGCCGCACCAGTTACCAGAGCAAGAGCGGAGGGAGGTATAGTGTGGGAATATAGAGCAGGATGTTCCAGAAGACTTTCAGAAAGGTCATCACTAGGCCCTACTTCTACTTTGGCCACATATGAGGGTCACCTATATATTAAGTATCTATAGGGATCATTCAAGGGAACTTTTCATCTCCCGGAGGATAAGCAATGCTCTCGGTAGTCTTCGCGTTTCCTTGGATACCGCTGTAATCCTCTCTCCATCTACCAGCAGTAAGGATGGAGAAACTACCTGCCGCAGATTTCTAGAAAGCAGCAGTATTCTCTGAAATGTTTGTAAATGGAAAGGCCTTTCCTTTGAATTAGCTCTGAGGTCAAAGCTGAGCTTAGCGTGGCCTTGGACTGGTAGTTTTCCCTTCCAGCAGTGTTTGCATGCAGCAACCACAGTGCCCCGAGCACGCTGCAGCTGGAGCCCCAGGCCTAGGTGAGAAACCTGCTGCTGCCTTTTATGTTCACACACGTCTCTCTCCTGATAGCGGATGTACCTAGAAATACTTTGTAAAGTCCTTGGTATTCGTGTGGTTCTTCCTAGAAACCGAGATGGTTTCAAGAGAGGGGTTGCAGCTCATGAGCAGTAAGAGAATTCTCATATTCTGCAGACTCTATTAATGGACTCCTTTTCAGTGGTCCTTCCTTCCTCTCTGCTTACAAAAGATACCTAGGAATAATTTTAAATTCTAAAAATGTATTAAAGATGTTAAGGGTACAATAGTGTTTTTTAGTTTTCCTTTCTGTGTTTCCTGAATGTCAAAGGATATACAGATAACACATCAGGCTCATTTTGTTTTAAGCGACTTTCAAAGCAGGCTCCCAAGCTGTATTTTCCTTGGCCTGTTTCTACAGCTCCAGCCCTCTGTGGGCTGCTGTGTTGTCAAGTCTGTAACTGGGCGAGGGGTGAGTTTGAGGAAGAGCCTGACTCAAGGAACTGGTTAGTGATTTCATTTGCAGAGATAGAAGACTGGAAAAGGAGAACAAGGTTGGGTGGAAGGATACTGGTACAGTAAAGGGCCAACAGAAACATGCCAGCCTCATGCAGAGCATTGTGGGCAAGCAGTCCATCCGTCCTTCCTCCCTCCCTCCCTCCCTCCCTCCCTCCCTCCCTTCCTTCCTTCCTTCCTTCCCCTCTCTCCAGGACCCAGACCCTTGCTCATCCATACACCATTTTAGTGAAAACCTTTTGGATATAATTGCCGTAGGAAAATCCCTTGTTCTCATCAGCTTTCTGGTAAATATACAGTGCTCTAGGAATCTTGATCTTAAAAACAAAAACAGCAACAACCAAACAAACAAAAACACACTGTTTAAAAGCGATAATTAAAAACCTAAAAGAGAACAACTAAGCAAGCTGCGATGGTCATGCCAGTAATCCCAGCACTCTGGAGGCAGAGGGATCGCCGCAAGTTCCAGTCCAGCCTGGTCTACACAGCTTGCCAGGGCTACATACCCAAGATCCTGTCTCAAAAAGGAAAGGGTAAAGATCAAAATAGGTCTGAGAATAGAACTTAGCGATAGGCGTGCCTAGCATGTGTGAGGGCCTGAGTTCAGTTCCCAGCACCCTTCGAAGGGAAGGAAGATCTGAAGTCCGTGGCTACATAGTGAGAATGGACCTGAGCCAGAAGTCCCAGCCCTGCTTCTGTCCCCGGCACTGTCAGCCACGAGCTCCTTGCTCTCAGATGTCTCTCTGTCCGTCTGTCCTTCCCTGTTGCTGGAAGCAGGCAGTGGTGCTCACCCACATCAAACCGGAGATTATATACAGCACAAGCTGGTAGCCCAACACGGGACTTCACATCTGCCATGCTTCACAAATGTTTCCTTTCCCCTTTTCCCTACTCCCGTCTGTACCCTGAGATAAGACTTTAAAAAAAAAAAAATGAAGCTTCAGAGAAGGTTGCAGAATCCCCCATTAGCCCATCCTGATACTTAACAGTTCTTGTCAGAAAATAGTTCCTCGTGTCTCAGATTCCTAGTGCTGCAATCTCAAGTCCTTCTCTGCCTGTCTGCAGTTTCATAATCTTGCCAAATGAACAGCGTGAGACACCCTAACCTTAAAGCATGTTTTCCTTTATCTCTTTCCTTTAACATTTGACAGAAAGCACCCAGAGTCCTCTGTGTTGGGTTTGTTTCTGGTAGCCCAGACGAGCGGGCAAGTTTAGGGCTGGCTTTCTTTTGCCTCGTGCGCCTGTTGGAGGTTGTAGATGGGAGAGCATATGGAAGCAAATGCTGCACAAGGAGCTTACACCTGGGTAGCTCCTTCAGTCAAGGCTCGCCCACCCTTCCGCATCTAAGGAAGGCAGTGCCTATGGAGTTCAAAGATGTTGGAGGAGTGTGTTGGGGGGCGGCAGGTGCTTAGTTTAACAATTACGCTTGCATTTGCCACAGCCACGTCACCTGCTGGAGCTCATGAAGTTGGTCTGCACACAGCCTGTGTAAAATATGAAAACACCGACAAAGAAGCACGGGCTGCGGAAGCATTTGTTTCCCTAACAAAAACAAATCCTGTTTTAAAGTTTTCTTTGAAATCTGAGTCATTAGGTGGCCTCCCAACACATACAGGTTTCCTTACGAGTTAAAACAGCGTTTAAGAGGAAACGATGAGCCCTGCAGCCTCCCATATCCTGTACTCAGAATCATTTTCATTTCTTCTTATCTGTGAAGGCTGAAGGAATGTCTACAAATATTTGTTTAGTTTCTGTGGTGAAGGCAGGGAGCAGTCAAGTGGCGATTGTTTATTGTCAAAACCAAAGCTACGCTATACTAAAGTTCTGCAAAGAGAAATGAACGTATTGCTGGGAACATAATAATAGACACTTTGCAAGTTGTAACTGTTTGGAGTTTCACAAGTTCAGCATGAAATTTAAACAATGCAGCTCCAGGGAAACCATGCGTGTGTCTGGTATTTTAGGGCTTAATTTACAAGGATAAAGTGGCCTTAGGGACACTTTATTAAAAAGTTGTCTGATGATTAAAAGATAGTGATGGTGGACTCTCAGAATGACTGACCTAAGTCTAGGGACACACGCCTGCTCCATACTCCATCTCCTACTCTGGTTTCTCCTCCCTAACCCTGGACCCTTCCATCCTGCCATCTGCTACCTACTTTTACATTTGTTAGGACGGGCATGTATTTAATGCCTGCCGTGTAGATCACATCACTCTGCAAGGTGCTGGATTTGCAAAGTCAAGGTCCATACTCACGATGCTAGCTCTGGGTCTATTAAGCTGTAAAAACACACTGAAGCAGTTATGGTGTGGTAAGGGCCGGGATCGTTTGTGATCGGGGATGGACGAGGCAAGGTGAGATTCACAAGAATCAAGAGTGCAGTTGTGAGATGGAGCCTCCAGAGAAACATCTAAGCCCTACCTAAAGGCCACAAGGCAGTAATGGTGACACAGCATGCATGTTTGAAGAACCTCAGAGTTTCTGGGTAAGCTGGATGGCGGAGTTAAGCAGAGGGCTCAGTGTCTTAGTTAGAGTTACTGTTGCCATGAGGAAGCACCATGACCAAAAGTAACATGGGGAGGAAAGGGGTTTTTTTTCCGCTCACACTTCTATATAATACAACAGTTCATCTTCAAAAGCAGTGAGTATGGGAACTCCTGCAGGGCAGGGACCTGGAGGCAAATGTGATGCAGAGACCATGAAGGGGTACTGCTTACTGGCTTGCTCCTCATGGCTTATACAGTCTTCCTTTTTATAGATTCCCCAAGCCACCTGCCCAGGGACGGCACCACCCTAAAGTGGGTCGGCCACCTCCCTAATCACCAACTGAGCAGGGCCCTACCTGCTTTCCCAGAGCGTGATCTTATGGAGGCATTTCCTCAATCAAGGTTCTCGACTTTCATATAACTCCGGTGTATGACCTGTTGACATAAAACTAGCCAGCACACGTGGGCAAGGGGTAATTTTGCTTGTGAAGAAAAAGGCTATAAGAGCAGCGAGAACCAGATGAAAGGCAGTGCGTGAAACTAACACTGCATGTGGTCCTCTCCAGAGTTCTGGGTACTGTATGAATTTGACGCTCTCCCTGTGAGATGGAGGAATCTAGACCATCTAATTGAAATGACTGTCTAGAAGAGCAGTCCCCTAAGGAAGAAAAGGCACAGGGAGCTTTGAACCTGGTATTCTGCACTTAAGACCATGCAACACCTCCTGCCCCCAGGGCCCTTCGGCCAAGTCATTTGACCGTGTGCTTTCCTAATTTGTGGCCACACAGTCCGGCCAACATGAAGCCTTTTACAGAGCAAGCACATGATGAACTCCACGGAAGTTCACTTTGATCTGGGTAAAGAACTTGGCTTTTTAGACCCTTTGTGAAAAGACAATAGAATTATCCCTAGTTTTAATTTTCATTTCACGAGCCGTACCAGCGTTCTGTAGGAAGACATGCGTGTCAGAAGATGTTTGTGTTGACATGAAGCGTATAAACGGATAAGAACAGAGTTTGGGAAGATTCTCTAGTCTGTCAAAGATGATGTAAACGTTCCTCCTAACTTGTTGTCTGTGTTTGGGGTTAAGGCATGTTGAATTGGGCCCAGAAATAGAGTGCGGATAACCAAAGTGAAGGACAAGCAAGAAGAGCGTAGGGTTTGGTCTTAATTACCCTTGCCTCACTGTTTAGAGTCTCTCAGAATACTAACAGAGCACCTCACAGACCACCCTGTCTAAAAGCCCTCTTTGAACAGGCTGGGTGGCAGGGGGATTCCATCTACAGTACTTTGTAAACTAATGTGTACTTGAGGTCCTGACAGAAAAATGGTGACATTTCCAGGTAGATCTGTTTACTGAGGCAGGGTTGACAGAGGTGCAGGGCTTGAATCTTGAGCCAGCTGGACTCTTACCAATCCTGGGCTCTAAGGGAACAGGTGCGGGGAGGGCATGTCACTAGAATGATCATGCCGTCTAGGTAGACTTTAGCATTGTGAGACAAAAGGGGCCTGACCTCTCTTCTCCCTCCCTCTCAACCCAGTGGCCAAACCCAATGAGGACCGGGAGGCATATGGCAGACAGATAAGACCACCTCCAAGGCAGAGGATCATCTGCCAGCCTGACATTCACCAGAGCCTTTCTAACATCTGTAGCCCACCTAGTGTGAAGCCAGTGGCAGTGGCAGTGGCAGTGCCTTCGAGATCCAGGTGAAAGTGCTCAGAAATACAAGGCACCAGGGGCCTAAGTAGAATATTAAGTGGGAACAGTTGACTCTGGCAGTTGACTCTGGTATTTTGAGTCAGCACTGGCCTTGGCTGGATTTTATCTTCTAGTGGTATTGAACTGGTTTTTTTAAAAAAAAAAAACTGTGACTAGAGATCAAAGCCCTTTAAACAGATACATTGACTTCTGTAAACATCCTTGAACTCCCACCTCGTCCAGCTCCCCCTCCTGCTGCCAGATCCATTCAGCACCTCTAGAGGCTGTTAATACATGTAATGATTGTAATAAACACAGTATTTGCTTTGATTCCAGCTGGCTCCAGCCAGACTCTGTCCATAGTTCCTATTGTTATCTTTGCTTACTAGACAACTGCATTGTTACCATTGGTAGCAACCTTTGTCACAGATTCTTCAGCCCTGGTTCTTGCAGTTGGCGCTCAGCGCTGGTCGTGACAGTGTTCGCAAATGGAGACGTTAGACGACTCTCGTATTAGTAATTAATACCTTTCTGCTTTGCACACACTTGAACTGGTTATGCATTGGACAGTTTTCCATCAGAAATTTCCATGGAAGTATAATAATTTCGAAGGAAAACAAACTTATATTCCACTGCCAGAAAAAAAAATGTGTTATGATTTGTTCTCAAGGACTTAAAACAAGATTTGGTTGCAACAAAACGTTTCAAATATTACAGAGTTTCAGGTTTTAAAACTATAGAAACTTAACAAGAGAACTGAAGGACTCTGAATTAGACAGTGGAATAGTCATAAGACATTGATGCTAGGAATACTTTCTTTATATATATAAAATAATAATACATAAACCAGAGGATGACTTTTTAGAAAGCATTTTTATGTCTATAATAAAAGGTTATTATTGCCAGGGCTACACAGAGAAACCCTGTCTCGAAAAACCAAAAAAAAAAAAAAAAAAAAAAAGGTTATTTTCTTAGTGTAGGCCCTGGGTACTCTTGGGATTATTCTACTTGAGAATTCAACAGAAATGTAATTCTTTGTCCCCCATTTTGTACTTTTTTATTAATTATTTTACTCCTGTAGAAAGGTAATCTTAACTACTCAATATCTTTTCCATGAGAATTTCACCAAAATCAAGGAGTCTTTAGATAAATATTATTAGTTCAAGTAGAGTGTGAATGGAATCGAATTCCTCTTCGTTTTGCTTAGCAATGATTCGTATGGAGACCAAGTGGGATCTTCACAGAGACACGTGAGATTTTTACCTCTAAACCATGCCTGCAGTGGACATCCGGAATAGGCAGGTGGTATCCCATACAGAGAGCGCTGTTGTGACCCAGCTGGAAAGCAACAGCAATCTTTCTCTTGAGCCATTGTTCAAAGAAGTTAAGTTGAAACCAAATGGCAGCTGAATTTGTACAACTTGCAGACTCACGTTAAAAAAAAAAAAAAAAAAAAAAAAAAACAACTCAAGGTATTTCAAAACACATTTTTAAAATCATGTTCATTAGTGGCATGACTTCAGTCTGCCCTTACTTGTTGCTTTGTGGGTGCTTGGCCCTGTGAGATTTTCAGGAGAGTACAAATCCTCAACCTTCTCCAGGATCTCAGCCCGGCTAGGCCTCATGCTTTGGGCCTAGGCTTCCCAGCCATCTGGAATGCCCAGTTCTCAACTCACTAGCAGCAGTTGTCTCACACTCACCACCCTGGGTCTCCAGGCTTCGTAAGGCTTCATCTATTGCAAGCTTCATGCCTGTGTCCCCTACAGACACTCTTCCAGGCACACCATGACCACGATGTTCAAACCCACACATAACTTTTTAACAAAGTTCAGAACATACTGCAACAGAGTTCAGAGTTGATTATTCATTCAATACTATTTCATGGACATCTTTTCTGTGTGAGTGGGATACACAAGATGAGAACAGTCCCATTCCTGTTTTAAAGATAAATAATGTTCCCCTATTAGTCATTACTGTGGCATAAACATCCTTAGGAATAACTATTTGTTTAGTAGCATAACTATTTCTGAAGAGAATGCTGGGCCAGGAACATGTGTACTATTAATTTTATAAATGCTGTCTTATTATCCTCCAGCTACATATGTAGCAGAGGATGGCCTAGTCATCAATGGGAGGAGAGGAGAGGCCCTTGGCCCTGTGAAGGAAGGCTCTGTGCCCTAGTGTAGGGGAATGCCAGGGCCAGGAAGCTGGAGAGAGTGGGTTAGTGAGCAGGGGAAGGGAAGAGGAAATAGGAGGGGGTTTTTTGGAGGGGAAGCCTGGAAAGGGGATAACATTTGAAATGTAAATAAAGAAAATATCTAATAAAAAATTTTTTAAAAGAGTTGTGCTAATTTGCAGTTTAAAACAATTCTATATAACAGAGGCAAGTCGTTTTGCTAATTTCTTCAAATCAGCCCCTCCCCATACAGTTCCATTACAAAGAGTGGCGTCCCTTTCTTCTCTCCCTCTGAGAGAGTAGCTTGGGCAGTTTGTGTTTTTTATGGTTTCCTTTTTCATAGACATTGCCCACTTTTCAGTTATATCGTTTTCTTACTGATTGACACAAGTTCTTTAATCAGTCTGATGTTAAATCGTAATTGACCCACCTAAAAGTAGGTCAGACAGTATAAATAACTCAATCTTGCTCTGGACTTTAGTTGGTGTTTTTAGTCTTTGTCACCTTCGGGTTTATTTCTTTATGTTGAGAGGGTTTTTTTCTCTCCCAGACCATTGGATATTCTTAATTTTTGTCTTCCTATTACCTTTCTTTTTTTTAAAGATTTATTTATTTTATGTGAGTTCAGTGTCACTGTCTTCAGACACAACAGAAGAAAGCATCAGATCCTATTACAGATGGTTGTGAGCCAGCATGTGGTTTCTGGGAATTGAACTCAGGACCTCTAGAAGAGCAGTCAGTGTTCTTAACCGCTGAGCTATCTCTCCAGCCCTCTATTACCTTTATAATACAGCTTTTTCACACCGTTGGCATGCCATTTATGTAGGCTTTATTTTATGTTCTTCAACAGCAGTATTACCATTTTTCCTTGTGCAGATTTTACATTGATTCCTTATTTGAATGCGTGTACTCTTTACATTTTACAACAGAATTAACTGGGACTTGTATATCAGTCTATGTGTACCATCTAAGTTCTTGTTATCTTACTAATATTGTATTATCATAAATACTAAACTTCCAAAAGACACAAGGCCAAAGTATGCGTATGAAACATAAACCTTGAGAAGTTCTGGGGGCGGGGGGGGGTGCTGGAGGGACCCAATCAGAATTGGGCAAATACATCAAAATACAAGGCCTTACATGACACACAACCTTAGTAATACAGACTCTACAAAATGGAGAATGGGCTTCCACGCACCGCAGAACAGCAGCAAATGGGAGCTGTCAATACACAGGAACAAGAACAAAGCCCACCAAGTAGGACAGGTTGCACTCAGTGGTAGGGAGGGAGGGAGGGAGGGAGGGAGACACATAGCAGTTGAAGGAGAGCTGTGATCTGGGGCTGTAACGCAGTGTTAGAACTTCTGCTTCGTGTGTACAAGGCTCCGTGTTCAATCCCCAAGGGCGAAAAAACAAGAAACGGTAAGTAGTCTGGTCTTAGGGACATGTTGGGACACTTTTCTAGATTATTCACTCCTCTGCGCCCTGTGCCCCTTGACTAAAGGAAAAACATCAACTATACATTATCTGAGGTTGAACAGAACTGATGGAAGCTCAGATGTAAATAATTATTCTATTAATGGAATCCGAAGTTTTTCAACTAAGAAAAGTGCAAGGGAAAACAAAAGAGGATGAAGGAAATTGTGTAGAATAAAAATAGGAAATCACTAGATTATCCAGTAAAAGAGTAACATGCCCAAGATGGAAATAAACACTACACGTGAGTGTTTAAAATAAATGACATGACCAAGCGCCTGACAGATGTGGCGAGAGAAAAAGTAAAGAGCATATGAGGAGAAGCAGTCAGTACAAGCGAGCAGGCTGCTAAAATAACCAGGCAGGCCACGAATGCAGCCGAGCACGCTGCTGGAACCAAAGTCACGGAAATCCTGCCGCTTCAAGCCACTATGGTTTAACCTTGAAGTTTAAAAGTCAGTAGAGAAATCCTTGGCTGTAATCAAAACTGACTCGTGGAGAGGTCATTTAAATTTAATGAACTAGTTACCAAGAAGAGATTCAAACAGTTGTAAACACACCCAGCTGACAAAGATGTGGACCAGACAATTTTCGAGCTGTCGAAGGATTACTTATTCTTGTCAGACTGATGGCTCTGGCAGCATGTGGATAGTAGAGGATGGCCAAGTCGGTCATCAATGGGAGGAGAGGCCCTTGGCCCTGTGTAGGGGAATGACAGGGCTGATAAGTGGGAGATGGTGGGGTGGCAGGCATGGGGAGGGGGGAGGCAACAGGGGTTTGTTCTTGTTTTTGTTTGTTCATTAAAAAGAAT
>JADRCC010576264.1:10328-20602 GCA_019843855.1 Hylomyscus alleni
AAGTCGGTCATCAATGGGAGGAGAGGCCCTTGGCCCTGTGTAGGGGAATGACAGGGCTGATAAGTGGGAGATGGTGGGGTGGCAGGCATGGGGAGGGGGGAGGCAACAGGGGTTTGTTCTTGTTTTTGTTTGTTCATTAAAAAGAAAAAAATAAATAAATTTATTTTAAAAAATGAAGAAGAAAGTGGGCTGATGGGAGAGTAACCCAGAGAAAATCCTATAGGTTACTCTCATTTATAAAAATATTAATATCCTGAGTAAATGTTTGCAAATAGTCGATAATGGTATGTAATGATTAGTAATATCCCAATGATTAGTGTATCCCAGTGAAGCAGGATTGGCAGTCTTAGGAAATCCACTGTCATTTCCATCATTAGAAAGCAAAGAACGACCACGTGGTCACTGTTAATAGACATTTTAAAAGCGTCAAGTAAAGATCGGTGTGTACTCTTGAGTGTTAAGTAAATCTTAAAATGTGTCGAAGGGAAATTCCTAAGTCTATCTATCTATCAGGATGTTCACCTCTTTAATGTTGAAACATTTTTTGATGATTATAATAGATGCTGCAGTATTGAAACGTATTGAAAATGAAGACGAGTATTGAGAAGATTATTAGGGTAAGACATCAGAGAACAGCTTCCTAGGAGCATTTAAAATTACAAGGCAGTCAGACTGAAATTTCGTCTGGTAGGATGCTAGACTTTATTTTGAACTGAGGTTTATGAATATGTGCCTTCACGGTGTGTAAGTGTGTGTGTGTGCGCGCGCCTGCCACTCAGGTGAAACTTGGTAGACAGTTTGCACCCGACTTGTGTTTACAGTGTGTCAAAAATAAAGAAATGTTCCTTCTATGAATGCTAAGAACTGAAGTAAGTTTTGCCTAGTTATCTTTCTGGGACCGATGGCCTTAAAATCACACCTGATATTAAGGCCTAGTTGTTATGAACACAGTAAGATAATAGATAATAATCATTTACAGACACACAGTGGATAAAGCCTTGTCCACGCCCCCAGGAAGGAATCCTATGACCTCTTAGAGGTACCAGTGAGTCCAGGATGCTGGTGCCATGATACTGGGTCTTGTGGGATAAATAGAATTTCCACACATAAAGGAAGAAAAAGCTTCCCAGGCTAAGAGAACAGAACGAATATGTGGTAGTGGGAGCACAGTAGTGCTCAAACAATCTGAGCATTCCCTAGAGAATGTTAAAATAAGAAAATTAAGGGAAAACATATGCAGCCTCAGAAGGTGGGAGGTGAGGAGACCCTCTAGAAAGTACCAGAGACCTGGAAAGTGAGAGATTCTCAAGACTCACTGGGAGTGACCTTAGATGGCGTGCCCAACAGGGCAGAGAGGGAACTCGAAGAGTCCACCTCCAGTAGATAGACAGGGCCTCAAGAGAAGAAGTGATCTTACCAACCCACAGTCAAAATTTCTGACCCAGAATTGTTCCTGTCTAAAAGAACTGCAGGAACAAAAATGGAGAAAAGACTGAGGGAAAGGAGGTCCAGTGTCTGGCGCAACTGGGGACCCACCTCATGGGGAGGCTTCAAGACCTGACACTTACTGCTGCTATGGTTTGCTTACGGACAGGAATCTAGTGTGGCTGTCCTCTGAGAGGCCCTACTAGTAGCTGACTAAGACAGATGCAGATGCTTAAACCCAACCACTGGACTGAAGTCAGTGATCCTTACGGTTGAGTCGGGAGAAGCATGGAAAACGTGGAAGGGGAGGGGCGACCCTATAGGAAGACCAGCATTCTCAACTGACCCAGACCCCTGGGAGTGCCCAGACACTGAGCCACCAGCCAAGCAGCATACAGGAATGGGTCCATGACCTGCACCCTACCCCAAAACATACACAGCGGAAGGCTGCCTGGTCTGGCCTCAGTGGGAGAAGGTGCACCTCACCCTCAATAGACTTGAGGACCCAGGGAAAGGGTGATGCCTGGTGGGGAGAGGAGCATCCTGACAGACACAGTGGGGGGGGGGAGGAATGGGCTGAGGAACTGTGGGAGGGGGAACTGGGCAGGGCAACTGCAGAACTGTAAATAAAAAAAATCTTTGGAAAAGCAAAATATGAAGCATATCAAGTCATGAGATGTCCATGGAAAAGCTCAGATGTGTGTTTAATAAATCTTCCTGGACTGGAGAGATGGCTCAGCGGTTAAGAGCACTGACTGCTCTTCCAAAGGTCCTGAGTTCAATTCCCAGCAACCACATGGTAGCTCACAATCATCTGTAATGAGATCTGATGCCCTCTTCTGGTGTGTCTGAAGACAGCTACAATGTACTCATATATAATAAATAAATCTTTAATAAATCTTCCTATGCTCCCCCCCCCCCAAAAAAAAAAAACCCAAATAATCCAGAACCCTCTAATTTGGTGATGTAGCTTAGTTTGGTTTTGGTTTTGTTTTCGAAAGTTCCATGGATGGTTCCATTTGAAAAACAAGGATGCAATCTAGTGTTTATAGAACCATCAGGGAGATGCCAGACAGATACAGATTAGAGCCAGGTGACAACTGAAATAACATTTTGTATTATCAGGGTTTTGTTTCGGTCTGGTTTTTTATTTCTATTACAATATCTCCTAGTCTAGGCTGGTTTTGAAACTGATGATCCTCCTGCCTCAGCCCTAAGTGCTAAAATTGGGTGTGTGTCTCCATGTCTGATACACTCTCTTCCGTTAAATGTCAGCCAAGTGTCTCTTTACTAAAATTGATCCCTGGGTGGATTTGAAGCAAAGTATGTTGTATGAGATGAGGAGACGAGGACTGTCAGGGTTGCTGTCAGAGTGCCTTATCTCACGGCGTCACTCCTGGGTCCCCAGAGGGAGCATCTCAAGAGCAAGCGCTCAAAGGGGCTCAGGTTACAAGATGTCTTATGAACTAGCCCTGACAGCCTCAGACATCGCTGCAGGTCAAGCAACTCCCCATCAGGGAAAGCTGAGTAAACTCCGTCCTGTGATGAGGGCAGAGTGGACGTACAGGGAGAGAAGGAACTTAACGGAAAACATTTTCAGAGACCTGCTACCCCGATTTATCAGTGTACCAACCAACACAGGACCCAGGTACCTGACGCCAAACTGAAGGAGCTCTAGATAGTAACACAGACCAAACCATGAGGATACAGGGATCTGGATAATGCAAAATGTGCGTGTAAAAAGATAGTTGACTAAGTATCTGACGATAAAGAGGACGTCCTTACTGCAAGTGTCTGTAGAACGTCTGCCTTTCCCCTCTCAAACAGGGAGGTGTTTGCTTTCCTACCCACACATGAATCTGAAGCCTTGATCTGGTCTTTTCCTCAACCTTCAACCTGGAAGAAATTGTTAGAGTTGTGCCTCCTCAGTCTGCTCTTCATCAAGTGGGTTCTTGTCACTGCAGCTCTCCTCCGTGGGATGATGCCCTCAGACACAGTGCAAATACTTGCATTAGGTTTCCTGTCTTGTTTTTTTCTCTCTCTCTCTCTCTCAGTTTTGTTGGCTGAGAGCACCAGGGCAGGGGAGTTTATTTTGATTCCCCATAGTGTCGTAATAGGAGCCGTTTTGACTTGTCCTGGGATGCTCTGTACACTTCAGGGTCACCCTCCAGCGGCCACTGGAATTGCCTCGCTCCCTAACAGTGACTTGGGAGTTGGGCCAACATTGTGTTGTTTTGAAGTCTCCTAAGTAGGGGAGGGCAGTTTTCTGATAAGGGCTTTATTTTTATTCTTTTACTTTGCTCTCTGAGGCCTGTGTGATATGCCATCCTGGTCCCAGGAAGACAGTCTGAAATGGGAGCCCAGGGTGTGGGGTGATGCAATTTCCTGGCCTGTGGAGTCCTGTGCTCTTCTTGCCTCTGTCATGTCGTTACCACGAGGTATAGGAGTTCTGTGTGAACTGGATCTTGTCCTCGGGCCACAGGAGATGGATGTGTAGCCCGACAGCTGGCTTCCTCAGTAACGCTCGGGTCCCTTTGCTCTTGCAGGTCGTCACGCTGTGGTACCGAGCTCCAGAAGTCCTGCTCCAGTCCAGCTACGCCACCCCCGTGGACCTCTGGAGTGTCGGCTGCATCTTTGCAGAAATGTTTCGCAGGAAGTAAGAACTACATTTTTCTCTCTGAATCGTTGGTCTTTCATGTGCCCAAGTGGCATTGCTGCCTCGATTGAGGGGTGTGGTCAGATCCACCTGTCCTACATCTGTGTTCCCAGTCCTTCTGACTTGTGGAAACTCTGTTTGACGAGTGATTCCCCAACTGTCCTAAATGGTTAACTTGAAGCATCTCTTTAGTGAAGGAAGATCCTCGGGGTGGCCTTTATCCATAGGAGGATCGGGACTGTGAAGGGTTTTGTTGTTGTTGTTGTTGTTGTTGTTGTTGTTGTTGTTTTGGTTTTTATTTTTCCTCCACTAAATTTCTTTACTTGTACATTTTAAATCCTGGTTACATAGCACTGTCCCACCCCCCAAGTGGGCTATGGAGTTTTTAAGAGAAATTCTGATGGTAGAAACTGTTGGTGCAGGGTATCAGGTTAAGAAGGAGCAGGCCAGGGGGACAGGGAGTGGTGCCTTAGAGTACTGACATAGCCGCACCATATGGGGGAGAGATCCGGAGCATTTAGGCACTGTAGAGGGTTGCAGGTCGGTGAGACAGCTCAGTTGGTACTTGATTCCAGGCCTAAGGACCTGGGTGTACTTCCCAGGACCCAGACGACAAAAGGAGAAAACGGACTCTCGAAAGGCCCCTGAACTTCACAGGCTTGCTGTGCCATGCACACATGGTAAAATAAAATACATGCTTGAAAAGCAGATTTGCTTAGTAGAGGGATCTAATGAGATCCGGCTTACTGCGTTCTCAGTGTCAGTGTGTCCCACACACCAGAGATGTTTCTTCAGTTTTCGTAGGGCAGTGATCAGACCCTATCATTTCCGAGGGCCACCCTGCTTGTAAAAGTGGTAGTTCACCTGATTTTTAGGTCACAGAAATAGGCAAACAGCATTAATCAAGTTTGGTTTCGTTTCTGTTTTTTTGTTTCCCTCAGAAGAGGTGAGTGAGAAGCCAAGTCTATTCCTATTGAACATGTTCAAAGTGTAGCTCCGCGTAGCTTCTTTTCTGAGGAAAGAAGTGGTCAGCCATTCTG
The DNA here is from genome assembly GCA_019843855.1 of Hylomyscus alleni. Classification (NCBI taxonomy): domain Eukaryota; kingdom Metazoa; phylum Chordata; class Mammalia; order Rodentia; family Muridae; genus Hylomyscus; species Hylomyscus alleni. The sequence continues at coordinate 15,450 of JADRCC010576264.1, forward strand.
GCTTGCTGGTTGTTCTCACCAGAGGAAGTTCGTGCGGTGAATTTTGTGAACTGCTTCTTCACCTCAGCAAAACTCACTGTAACTCACAGGGTGGGATTGTGGCAGAGACACACTTATTTCGTGCTGCCCTACTGTGCGTAGAGTACATTGCCGGAGCTTCTGCAGTGTGTTTGCTTTTCTAATCCTTGATGTGAGAGGGTACTGTGGTTGAATGATTCCCAAGAACTAGCAGGGGCCTGAATTGAAAGTCTAGTGACTTCTAATGTAGTGCTGTTTTAAAAGGGGGGTATAAAAATTAGCCATCAACTGAACAGTTGCAGACTACTAACCAGGCTAAATAAGTAGGGGATGCTTGCATATACGCATGCATGTGAAGCCCCAAAGTCAACTTCAGTGTCATCCAGAGTTTTTGAGACAGGGTGTCTCACTGGAACCTGGGGCTGGCCGTGTAAGCTGGGCTGACCCCAGGGATGCCACTTGTTTGCACCTCTCCAGCCCTAGGATACACGAGTGCCACCATGCCCGGCTTTTTATGTCGGTGCTAGAGATGGATCTCCGGTGCCTGTGTCTGCAAGACAAGCACTTGACCAGCTAAGTCATTTTTGAAAGCATGGTCCCTGTGCAGCAGCTTCAGCCTTACTTGGGGCCTTCTTAGAAATGCGAATTCTTAGGACTCATCCTAGATCTGAGTTAGTTCCGGAGCTAGGTCCGTCTCCCTGTGGTTTGGCAAGGCCTCCACTTAATCCTAATATGAACCAGGACAAGGACTACTAGATTGAATGATGGTGTTTCCAGAAATGGGCAGTCCTTAGCGAAGCGCATCCCAGTCACTCCTTTGAGGTTCTGATTCATTATTGAGTTGAGCCAGGAGTTCTGGTTTTTGAAAAGTGCCTCAGGTAATTCTTTCTTCTAACAAGAGTGAAACACATTAGGTTGAAGTCTTATGGTCAGAGACGAGATTAAGACCCATGAGTGGAGAGAGCAAGGTGGAAGTTAGGGTAGTTGTTCCAGGTGATTAGGAATTCTAAGCCTGTGATACTAAGAGTTGATTAGAGAACTGCTCATTCGAATTTATGTGTAAAGATGGAGTCTCTGTTTTGGGGGTGGGGAGATCAGTTATTTTTCCACAGAACAAATTAGATTAGCTGTGATTGATGATTTTTAAAAAAAAAAAAAAACAACTAATTTTGAAAGATGCTAAAAGAAAGATAAAACTTGAGATATTATAAGTGAACATCTACTAGTAAGATATTGGCAATATTTTTAAGTCTGAGTGATACCCATCTATGGAACAGTTCAACCCCAAGTTTCATTTTTGAGCCTTAAACACATTTCTACCTAAGTGATCAGTCTGATTGATAATTAGGTTTCCAGCCTAGCCTGAGGGCTCTCAAATAATGTGGAAAATATATGATACACTCTACTGCCGGTCTATCAAACCCATTTTCCATTGGGAAAATTCTGTTCTGTATTCTTACGACTGAGAGAGGGGGCTCAAAGAAAGGCTTTGGTGGTGATAGTGGTGGTCTGCTTCTTTGTCTGCTGAGAGAGTACGATATTGGGTTGAGAGTGGGCACATAGAAACCCTTCCTCCTGAAAATACTGCATAAAGGAGTAGATCAAGGTTTATGGGACTGATGGATGAAGCAGTATCAGAAACTAGATCCCATAGCTAAAGCAGACTAAGTCTAGACCAAGAGCACACCCTTCCTAGGATACCCTGGCCCTTCCTAGTACCGCTGGTTTGACTGTAACCTTGAATGTGGGTATAGACTTTGATTGTTTCTGCTCAGTTCACATTGATAATCCTGTGAAACTACCCAGATGACGTGGCCCCGGGCTTGTCAGAGCACAAGTGTTTCATTCCCCTGGCTTCTTTGCTTCTCCCCACATTATAAAGGATGCCAAGTTTTGCACATATAAAAATGTATGCTTCTTAATTGAACCAAAAGTGTCCCAGTATTCTGGCCTTTCCAGGGTCTAGCTGGACTCCTGATACTGTGGAGAGCCTGTTGAGAACTGAAAGGCCCAGGATCCTGGAAGTATGCTCTTTCATTACTAAAGGCAATTTATTCGGGGAATATTTGACACCTATTTTTCATTCCTACTTGCTGCAAAGACAATGATTTCTACATTGTATTGCTGCCATCGTTTTTTGCTATTACAGCAGCTTTATATTGTTTACTTATTGATTTTTCACTACCCTAAATCAGCTTACTTTTTAATTTAGCCTCGCCCTAAATAAGAATACCTAAAACCGTAGCCTTGGTAAACCAGTTATTTATTTAGCTGATAGACATTAGAATCTGTATAAATATCAAGATTATTAGAAAGCTGTCCATGACCATCCATCAAAATGGCCTCACACATCACCAGCTGAGTGTATCTAAAATACAACTAAACCCTAACATACAACTCCCTGTAGAATGGTTGCTATATGAGAGGCCCACTCCCGAAAAATGACCATCTGAGGAAGAAAGTTGTGTGCATGATTACTTCGTTAAGCAGAACTGGCTGGTGAGGGATGGGTGCTGTGGCTTGGTAGACGAAGACTGTTGGGGGGAAGTAAAGAATTCTCAGTGAGAGCCCAGAGGTCACATCCTAGTTGTTTGTCTAAAATCTTTGAGGAATAATCATTTTTGTATGAGTAAAACTTGGCATCCTTTATAACCTGGGGAGAAGCCAAGAAGCCAGGGGAGTGAAACACTTGTGTTCTTACAAGCTCGGGGCCACGACCTTCATGAGTTACCTCACCATGCCATACTCAGAGGGTAGAGACGTGGAATCTCCCACAAGCAGGCTGAATAACTTGTTCAGGAACACCAGCTATTCCACAGCACAGCCAGGTTTGAATCCAAGTCTTCTTGATACCCTAGCTGCCGAGTGCTCTGCTCGGTCGTGGGTTTTGCTCTTGACATCACCAGACATACAAAGGCTTTTTTCCCCAGAGTATTTTGTGTATTACTACAAGAGAACAACGACGACATTTTAGAGGTGAAAAAGGAGATCATATAGTCAATGACCTTGATTTCCAGTCTCCCCAGTGTTGGAAGGGCTGATTGATTTCCCCGTCACATTATCAAGAGTTGCATGCTTTTTATTCCAAAACTGATGCCTAGGAAATACAAACTCAATAAAGAGAGTCTTAGAGCAGATGGTTGCCAAAGAGCCAGAAAATTAAATACCATCTGTCAGTATTATCTGAGTTTAATAATTGCCTGCACTGACCCACAGAAGCATTCTACAAAGTGGGTAAAACGGATTAGAACTATATTCTTTTTAATCTCCCTCTCTCTCCTTTGTAAGTAAACCATCTTAACTTCACATTGAGATGTGTATTGTGCTAAAACAGTCAGAGATTTTGGTCAGTAGCCATGTAGTTAATATGAAGGGAGGGTTAGGGGGAGATGGAGGGACAGGAATAGAGTGGTATTTAACTCTGCGGCCAAATAAACTAGTCATCTCAACTCTCCAGGTACCTAGTAGTTGCTTTGTGGTCCTGGCCAGAACTGTTAGTTTCTGGTTTGAAACGTACGGGGTTTTCCAGGTTAAAGCAAAGATGTAAAAAGAGAGTGTACATTGAAACAGAATAAAATATGCTACAAATTCTTTGAATATGGAGATTGTGGTGAACAGATAGTAATTCTTAGAAATTCTGGGTTGCCAGCCCTGCTGATCCTTAGCTACGAAATGCCAAATGCCACCAAGAAGAATATAACAAATACAGTCACTGTTAGTAGGAAACAAGCAAGACTTCATAATTATATTGCCCTTTGGTGGCTTCTCTAGACTTGTCGTCATTGATTTCTATGAATTAAATACCCAGTAGCAGAAGCTAACAGTTTATAACTGTCCTTTGTGGCTTGAAGGCCAGTGAGCAAATGTCTGAAATGTTACTGAGTGCCTTGCCAATTTTCCCATCTCTTGCTGTGTTGGTGGGTCTCCATATTGTACTCTCCTAGTGACATCAAGGAAACGAAGTGGCTGTCCCAGATGCCCAGGCACCAGGAGGTGAGAAAACCTGTCACCTCCGGCTAGATCAGAACCTGTGTGCAGAGCTCCAGGCACTTATGCAGCTAGGCTTTCTGCCTCCTCTCTTCTTGGTCTTCATTTAAAGAACCAGTCAAATTGGAAGGACTCTACAGGAGCATTCTCTTGAGTAAGGAAATGCCCGAAATGATACCCAGGTATAGAGGACCAGTCTTGACAGAGTGATAGATATATCCAGGATAGCTCAGTCTGAGAGCAAGCAGATACTTTCACAGTCTAATCAGTGTTGAGTTTTCAACTCTTACTGTGTAGCTTTATATTAATTTGAAAAATATGCTTGTCCTGAGAAGCCGTAGGGTGTGGGCTTTCGGGTGGCTTTGGCGCTCTCCAGGTTCCTGAGCCTCTCCACTGGTTCTGCCTGTCTTGCGATCTTCTCCACGGATAGGACTGTCTTCTCTAGTCTTCAACTGTCCTGTGGTCATGATGTTTTCCCTCTCTTCCCATATTCCCATCTCTGTTCCCAGCAGCCAACGGCTCTGTTCTGGCTCTTTCTAAGAAACTCTGAGTCTGGGAGCCCTTTTCCTGCAACAAATCACCCTCTCTCCTGGGCTTATTCTCACGGTGACCCTTGTCACATCAGCTTTTCCTGTATGTGTGTGCATGTCTTTACTGCCCTCTCTGAGAAAGGAATTGTGGCATTATTACCCATCTGCTGCTGCAGGGAGTGATTCTGCCGGTCTCTCTGTGCCTTCTTTTTAATATTCCAAGCTCTTAATCTCATCAACTAGAGAAATTTGAGCCACCCACCAGAGGAAGAAGGGATGTCGCATGTGGGGGTGGTTCCACAAAATGAGGGACAGAGCAATGTAAAGGCCTCAGAATGACTCGGTTTGGTTTATACATTCCCTGTCTCCACCAGCTAGCAAGGATGCCATGCCTCTTAACACAAATTTCAGTTTTACACTCATTCCTCCAAGAAACACCCCTGAAGTAGCATCACTTGAATCAATGGTTCTCAACATCCCTAAGACTGTGCCCATTTAATACAGTTCCTCATGTTGTGGTGACATCCCACCCCCAAACACACGCACACAATCCTAAAATTACTTTTGTTGCTACTTCATAATTTTGCTACTGTTATGGATTTTTTTTTTTTTTTTTTA
>JADRCC010576265.1:0-11204 GCA_019843855.1 Hylomyscus alleni
GAGCCAGAGCTTTAACAACTACGACAAGTCCAAACCTGTCACCTCTCCACCCCCACCTGCACCACCAAGTAACCATGAAAAAGGTGAGTCATTTTCTCTGGAGTCCTGTCAGTTTGTCTCTTAGCAGACTTGTCTGGTTCCTTTGGGTGAGTTGGGGTGGGGTCAAGATCCAGCTTGTAAACAGGATGAAGAACTGTGGTTCAAACATACACATGCTTAGCAGGAAGGTTGTTATCAATGACATTAGCACAGTGGGGAAAGCATTGTTTCATCCACAGCCAGCCAGCCAGCCAGCCAGAATAAGTTATTTGTTTGGCCATGGCCCATAAGACACTTGGATACAGATTAGAAACAAGATGCCATTCGAAATTTGAGAATAAATTTTCATGGATGCTATGAAGTAGAAATGCAAGTTTCTTGGGGCATGCTTTGGGAGTCCTCAGAAGTGATGTGAAGGAGCACTGGTAATGTGGCCGTTTTCACCTTTGGGTCAGCTACAGTCAAGCACTTGACTTCCATATAAGAAGCAGACAGCCTTGTTCCTAGGGTTGTGATGATGATATAATGATCCCTGACCATCTGTGCCACTGAGTGTTTAGGATGGAGAAAAAGCAAGGAGAGTGTCTTGTGGAAGACTTCCACAGAAGGTAATAAAATGAATCTTTGCTTGGACAGACCTACGCAACATTCGAGTAACTAGGGCAGGTTGGACAAGTTCTTCCTTCCTGCCCTCCTTGCCAAGCAGAGGGTAGAAACCAAAGCCAGGTCTCTCAGAAGTGTTTCCGTTGGCAGTGTGCAAGTGTTCTGGAGCTTACCATGGATCATGGCACCCATCCCCTTGAGCCACAGCATGCTGCCCCTCAGGAGCCTGGGCAGCCCTCATGTTGTGCATGAACTTGGTCCCATCCTATTTGCTCCCCAAACCAGGAACATTTGGGACACAGAGCCTGATTCCCTTGAGAGTTTACTAATGGCTACATTTTTCCCCCTTCAGAGCAGGGGAGAGATTTTTATATTTATGAGGCTGACAGATTTCTCAACCAAGGTACCAGGAACTTGAAAACCAGTCCTAAAGTCTAATCCAGGATATATGGATCAGCCACATCTTTGTGATCCTGTCCCTTGGTGTCTCTCTCACTCAAAAATCAAGAGCTTTTGTTTAATGTGTGTAGTTTTTTGGTCTTTTAGTTTCACTTCTGAGGGTTTGGGGAACAAACCCAGAGCCTCGTCATGCTAGACAAACATATCACTGAGTCATATCCCATACCTCTTCTTTACTTCCCCATGCCTAAGTGGCTTTCTTTATAAAAATTGTCTTTGGAGGAGTGGAGAGATGGATGTGGTTTCTGCAGAGGACCCAAGTTCCAATCCCCAGTACCCATGCTGGGCAGCACACAATCACCTGTAACTCCACGGCATCTGGTTCCCTCTTCTGGCCTCAGGACACTTGTACTCACATGTACATACCCACATATAGAAACATTCACATAAATAAAACAATTAAATAATATTTTTTTAAAAACCATAAATGTATACTTGGAATATAAAATCACATCTGTTTGCAAAATGGTACAAGAACATATATTTTTTAAAGTTCTTTTATATTTCTTAACAAGCACCAGTATAAACCAAACTGTGCATACTCTTCCAGAACTTTTCACTGTACAGCCTTATAAATACAACACACTCACATATAGAAATGTCTTGGATTTTACTTCAAAAGGAAAAGCTATTTTCTTTTTAGTTCCGCCCATGTCACAACCTCATTTATCCCTCCTTTAAAAGGATGAAACCAACATGTACCAAAAAAAGGTTCAAGACTTGCTACAGTCAGAGAGGCAGGGAGGAGTGAAGGTTGAAACAAGGCAAATTGTTTTAACATGCTGAACTAATAAATCTGGCCTACTTTATCGACATTATGATGACTATCAATGGCCTAGTATAGTAAGCACTCCTTTGGGTTTGAGACTAAAACTGGCGGCCTCACTTTCTCCTCTACCCATGAGATCACTGAAGAGCTGTAACAGATGCGACATGCTCAGCTGTCCTTGCAATTGGGCCTTGTTAACCTGAGAACCATTCTGCTTCCTGGTGGGCCTCTTCCTCTGGTCTTTGTCAACTGCATCACCTCTTTGCTCTGTTCTTCTTGGCAGGAGACAGGATTAGGAGTCTAGCATTTTGTCATGTCCGTGTTATACTGGGTCCATTGATTAAGAGTGTCTGTAAGCGTAGCACTTCATGGTTGGTGACAGAGTCAGTGATTAGAAGACAGACCTGTAAGATAATCACTTATGTTGGACTGTGCGCCAGGATTCTGACATGACATCATGAGTCTAGGGGATGGAGGGAACCCGGTACTCTAAGTCCTGTAAAGGAGAATATAGCGGACCCTCTTTCTTTCATTTGCTTGTGACCATGAGTGGAGACTGGGATGGGCCTCGCTAACATCAGGCTGGTTGTGGGAACCGAGGGGCTAAGATGCTGCTTTGCAGAGACATGCAGGGAGGAGTAGTTCCCGTGTGTGCCATAGCAGAGGTGCTTGAGTCCTGAGCACAAAGTAGTAAGAACTGATTCTGCTTTGGGGAGGAGTCTGGAGTGATTCCAACTGCATTGCTTTCCCTTGGTGCTAGGACAGTAGCTCAGAAAGGAGTGCGTTGCTCTAAAAAACATTTCCTAGTGTTGGTCTGGGTATTGATCTCCTTGTCCAATTACTATTATTTGTTAATTATGCTCTTGGCTCCGGAGCCCCAGGACAGTGTGTGAACCCCAGAGTGAAGGAGAATGAGTGACCTGCTGGGTTCACTTTTGTAGGTTCTGTGGTGGGCCTGTCCAAGGTTGCCATAGTGATAATTAAGCCTTGTTGGTCATTCTGGAACTGTGACCCTCGACAGAGAGAGCAGAGAATAACTGTCATTTCTGGGAAGCAGCTGCAAAATTACTGTGATCTCTGGGCTGTAGTCCATCATGAAGGCGGGGGCATGGGGGTGGGGGGAGATTGTCTTAGAAAACCAGCATCAAGGGCCACTGTTGCATTTAAAGTATGCTCCAGAAGGTTGTGTGGAGACAGAGCTCTGTGTGCAGATGGACCAGGCTAAGCTATCAGGCTGGACTAAACTACCACACTCAAAGTCCTCACAGGGCCCTGGAAGAGGAAAAGACCTGGCCAGCTACAAAGTCATGCTCATCCCCAGGGCTGGACTACAAATGTCTGTGGAAGAGTTTGGCCTCCAGTTAAAGATAAGGCAAATACTTGGACTAGAGATAACTAAACTTGAATTCTAGCCTTGCCACTTTCCAGAAGTATCCTTCTGGTTATATGCTGCCTCTAGGTAGTGGTCACCAGGGCATCTGCTCCAGATCGCCTTTAAAGACCATCTCAAGCCGCACCAGTGCTGTACTGCTCAGAAAAAAAATACAGGCAGCCATTGAAGGTGCTGCCAAGCTCCCCCGGGGTTCTTCTCCACAGACTTGCCACTCCAAAATAGGGTCCACACTGATGGGGTCTATGCAAAGTATCCACATAATCCTAATGAGAAGAGAGTCCACGTGAGTGGCTGTCACAGTGATTGATTGGCCCATGAGCTAAGATAGCCTTGGTAAATTCCAAACTCTAAATTATTCTTTTAAGAACTGTCTATCCCTCTTTTTCTCCCTCTCCCTCTCCCTCCCTATTTCCCTTTCTTTCTCCTCTCTGCCCCTCCCTATCTCTCTCCCTCCCTGTCCTTCCCTCTCTCTCTCTCCCTATCTCTCTCCCTCCCTGTCCTTCCCTCTCTCTCTCTCTCTCTCTTTCTTTCTCTCTCCGTGTATGTGTGTGCAAGTGCACACAAAGGGACAACATCAAGTGTAGGTCCTTCCTCTCCCTCCTTGTCTGAGACAAGGTCTCTATCTCTGTCACCTCACTGTAGGGAATGCTGGGATTACAGACCCATGCTACTGTATGGGTTTTGCCTGGGTTTTGGTGGCCTGAGCTTAGGGCCTCATGCTTGCACAGTGAGCACTTTTACACACTAAGCCATCTCCTCAAACCAATTACTATTATTTGTTAATTATGCTCTTGGCTTCGGAGCCCCAGGACAGTGTGTGAACCCCAGAGTGAAGGAGAATGAGTAAGAAGCCCGGACTTAGAGAGAATACCTTCCACAGTGGACAGCTGTGGTCGACAGCTGCGGCCTGTGGGTCACCTGGAGCCACCAGCTGCCACAGTGCACCTTTTGTCAATACTTCTCTATCTATTATTCTTCAATTGCTCTTTTATTAAATATAGTAGATACCCCGAGTTGTAACACTATACATTATTTTTCCATAGGATCAAATTATTCAGTCGGCATTTTGAGTGTAATTTACTTCCCATGAATCATCCTTGGAAACAGATACTCGCCACTGATCTCGCTCATACTTTTTGTGTGTGACAGTTAATTTGAATTTTTTGGTTACTGAATTTTTAGAAGCTAGTGGGGACTAGAGAGGTGGCTCAGTGGTTAAGAACACTGATGCTCTTTTAGAGGACTCGAGTTCAGTTCCTAGCACCCACACGAGACAGCTAATAACTGCCTACAACTCCAGTTCCAGGAGAGCTAACACCTTCTAGCTGTCACATGAATCCACATTCATATGTGTATATATCGACACAGGCACAGACACCCATATACACATGATTAAAATAATAAAATAAACTTTAAAAAAAGAAATGGGCTTCATTGTAAGATATATGCATGTGTGTCTATATATATCTATACCTATACCTATACCTATACCTATACCTATACCTATACCTGTATCTATCTATGTATATGGATCAGTGCACTAATTCTTTTTTTAAAAAGTTTTATTTTTATTTTGTGTGTATGTTTACTCTGACTGCATCTATTCCTGTATATAACACTTGTACAGTATCCAAGGAAGCCAGGAGAGGGAATTAGATCTTCCTAGGACTGGAATTAAAGATGAATGTAAGCCACCTTGTGGATATTGGGAATAGAACCTGGATCTTCTAGAAGAGCAATCAGTGCTCTTAACTGGTGAGCCACCTCTCCAGCCCCAGTGTACTAATATTCAACCACCCCACTGTTCCTTCCTGTACCGTGTCTACCTCTTTCTGATCCCTTCCCTCATGTTACCTGTCATAGTATTTCCCATTACCCTCTCTTCTTCCCCTCCTTCCCCTCCATAGTCTCCTTTCTACTTTTCTATCACACACACACACACACACACACACACACACACACACACACACACACACCTAGATTACTGTGAAAGAGAGCTTGCTTCTCAAGGGCTGATCATGGACTATCAGTCAGTCAATTTTCAAGGTGGCTATGCAAATATAGACCCTGGACTTTTATAAACTTTGCCCTTTCGACGCAGGTTCCTGAGTTTGTATTTGACATTCCTATAATCCTCAAGGCTGTAAAGGTGGAAAGTCCTCATTCATCCTACCCTTATGTTCTTAGATGCACATCATGAGAATTTCTTAATTGCCCTGTAACTCTTAGCAGGAATTTGATGATTTACTATTACAGAAGTCACTATACGTAGTGAGACCCATCCCCCGCCCTATACCCCAACTCAAGCCTGGCATGCAACAGGAGCTCAAAAATGGGGAACCATAGAAATTTTATGTCTATTTTATCACAACTATATTTAAATTTATTCTCAGAGCCAGCACTTGATAACTGAGCTCACTGACAGCAAGGACTTCAAAGCCTGCTTTGGCTTTGTGGTTTTTTACTTTGCCAGTCTTCAAGTCATTATTATATTTTATTTTAAAGTGTTTTCATTCTTTCTTGTGCTAGCTGAGCTCATAGGAAACAAGGAGCTGGGTTTTGATCCCTTCCTCGGGCTGGAGGTATACAAGGCGGTGTCGGTGGCAGCAGAAGGCCAGGAGTGCTTTGACAGTGTCAGCTTGCCCGTGTCAGGGCTTTCTCTTAGAGAGCTTGCAGTCTCTTTTTGCCCAGGAGAGCAGACACTGGGGAGAACTATGAAAACCTCACACTTCAGCTTTTGTCCTTAACATCTAGGATTAAACAAAAGCCAAACCTCATGGGGAACAAAATCATGTCTGGTGTGTTTTCTCTCGCTATCTTTGGGGGCCATTTTCTTTATCTGCTGCAGAATTCAGGATAGCCTTGGGGAGTGGGGGTGGGGGCAGGAAAGCCCTTGGGTATGTAAAGCTATGAATGGCAATGCTTGGGTTAACTCTTTCCAGTGGAGACCAGAGGGCTGTGGGGCCAGGTGTGCCTTTCCTGCAATATGGATGTGCTTCAAAATCAGTGCGCCAGCTTAAGTTTCACCAGATGCCATCCTTGTAAAAGACAATGAGCCTGGCTTTGGGGAAGAGGAAGAATGAGTGGGGGAAAGGAAAGGAAACTGAGCCAGATAAAAAGACAAAATGCATTGGGGATGTAAGACGAGTGCCTGCTGTGCGTCCGATCTGCTTGTCCTGCTTCTGTTTGTCAGGCAGAAAGCATCACATGGATGTGAGTTCAATTTCATTTTAAGCTTCATTAGCAGGGGAATACACTTCGGCATCTGTGTGCTCACTTAGGATTACTGGAGTCTGATCTGCAAGACTGGGTTCATTCCATTTTAATATTCTCTAAAAAACATTTTTTTCTCCTAACTTGTGTATTTAACAGTATTCGTTTACATTTAAAGATAAATTTATCTTGGAGGAAATGAAATGAACCCCTCTGTGGACATGGAAGGCCTGTCTTCACAATGCAAGGTGCAAGAGGGGAGAGGGGCAACTGAGCTGTGACTCTCTGGTTCAGTCACAGCCAGTACTTGATGGTGGGTTTCCCATGAAGGCACTTGACCCCTTCTCTGCAGAAGACAGACTCTTTAGGGCTGAAACTAACCTGTCGGATAAGATGTTCTTTAGAACACCAGCGTGGTGTGAGAGGGATCCAGCCTCTACATGCTGCTGTACACGAGGGGTCACAGCAAGCATACCCATCGTAAGGTAGTAGTTACAGTACTACTTCAATTGTTGGTAAGCCTGTCGGTGAATGTTGTGCCTGTGTGAGTGGCCATGCTGAAGAGTGGTCTGCACCAAGGTCCTGAGGGACTACTCAGCAGTGGGTCCTTCAGCAGTGCCTATGCCTATTTTTGTAGTTTAGAGACTCTTTGAGCTTTGTGGATGGTAACGCAGGCTCAAGCGTCAGAGCCGTAGCCTGCCTAATTCTTGAAAAGTGATTCAGGTCCTTCTGTGTCCTGAGCCTGTTGCTTTGACTATGGTGGGAGAATCAGCATTTTCCTGAAATGACACCTGGGTTGCAAGGCCCTCGGCCTATAGTGACTCAACTTGGGAAAAGCAAGGTTTTGAGAGGAAAAGAGCAAAATCCCGCACAACCATCTTGACTCAGTAGCCCAAGACAGTGAGCCTCTGCTGCCCTCTGCTGTCTGAGTCTTGTGATACACCTCATCTCTGCCTAGCATTCTTTTTTTCTTTATTCGACTTTTTAAAAAATCATTTTTTTTTGTCCTATACACATACTATAGCCTACGTGTATATCTGTGTACAGACTGCATTCTTCGATGTTTGCGCAGGCCAGAACAGGGTATCAGATCCCTTGGAGCTGAATTACAGATGGTTGTGAGATGCCTGTATATGCTGAGAATCAAAACTGGGTCCTCTGGAAGAGCAGCCAATGTTCTTACCCATTGAAATAAGGTACCCTGTTAGAAATGTAAAGATTCTTCCATTATCTAGATGTTCGTATCCAGGCATGGCTTCCCTGCTTTCTTTCCTCCACTTGGGAGAGTGACTGTAGACCCAAGAATGGCTAAGTATGTTCAGTAATGTCCTAGTGGCCTGGAGGAAAAATTCTGTCTGTAGTAACAAGGAACTGACTGAGGGCCTGAGCTAAGGCCCTCCTCCTCAAAGCTGTCACTCACTCCCCCTGAGGTGGGCAGCTAGGTGAGCTTCTGAACTAAGCCCCTCCTCCTCAAAGTTGTCACTCACTCCCCCTGAGGTGGGCAGCTAGGTGAGCTTCTGAGCTAAGCCCCTCCTCCTCAAAGTTGTCACTCAACTCCTTCTGAGGTGGGCAGCTAGGTGAGCTGCTGAGATAAGCTCCTCCTCCTCTTAGTTGTCACTCATTCCCCCTGAGGTGGGCAGCTAGGTGAGCTGCTGAGCTAAGCCCCTCCTCCTCCAAGTTGTCACTCATTCCCCCTAAGGTGGGCAGCTAGTCTAAGCCCCTCCTTCTCTTAGCTGTCACTCACTCCTTCTGAGGTGGGCAGCTAGGTGAGCTGCTGAGCTAAGCCCCTCCTCCTCAAAGTTGTCACTCATTCCCCCTGAGGTGGGCAGCTAGCCTAAGCCCCTCCTTCTCTTAGCTGTCACTCACTCCTTCTGAGGTGGGCAGCTAGGTGAGCTGCTGAGCTAAGCCCCTCCTTCTCTTAGCTGTCACTCACTCCCCCTCAGGTGGGCAACCAGCTGTGGAATTCAAGGAGAAGGGTTAATCCTAAGGAAAGAGATCTTTGCTGGCACTAGTGGATTTTTAATAAGTGGAAAGTTTTGCTAGATTTTATTTGTTTTTAGCGGGTGACTAATTTCAAATGAGGCAAAGCAGTAGATGGTAAGCAACCCCACTCTTGGTCATACAGGTACTCACCCCACCCTTCATGTCCAGGGCACATGTCTAAGGTCATTTGTGCAAAGTCTCTTCCGTATTAAGCATCAGACTAGTCACTGATATACAAGAGTGAAGAGAGGGGTGCCAGGCCCTGCCCTTGTGGGACTCACAGTCTGGCGGGAGAGACAAGTAAAAAGTCAACTAGTAGAGGGTACTTACTCATCTGCAGAAACTTAGATGCCACACATAGATGTGTGCTTCTGGGCTGGGGCCCCTCAAAGGTGAGACCCACAGAGTTTTCAGGGGCCCCCTTTATTGTATTTACCCATTTTCTCATACAGTGGTTGGGATTTTTTAGAACATGGTCATTGAAAAAACAAACACATACACACACACACACACAAGTTAATAAACCAGGGAAACAATTCTTGGCTCCACATTAAAAATTAAATAAAGGACTATTGTTTCTGTCTTCTCCCAGTTGGATGGATGAATCTTTTGGGAGGGGAGTTCTCTGGCCCCCACAGGCGTTCAGGCAGGTCAGATCAGCCGTGTTCTGGCTGTTGTATGTTAGGTTTCAGCAGACAGCCTTGATGATGTTTGTAAACCTATGAGCTGATTATCTAAGATAAAGGATGGAGTCTGTGTGATCTGTGCAAGTTCCGGAAGTACTTCTGTCATTTGGATAACGTCACCAGTAAAAACCATAGTTTGTGACCTTTCCTTAAGCCCCACCTCCTATAAAGGCATCCATCCATCCCAAAATGTACTCTATTCTCAACGGTGCAACTTACACTCTAGAACTTGTATCTGTTTCAGGGAGGGAGGGAGGCAGAGGGAGGGAAGAAGAAAAATGTACAAAGGTACCCTCAGCGACACTTGCATTGACTTCCTTCCTCTGGTTGTGTACATGGGATGATTTCTCTCATAAGTTCAGATAAGTTGTGAACTGGTTAAGTTCTTGCCTCATTATGGCCTCAGAGAGTACTCAAAGGACTGTTTCAAATGCTTCCTGTAGGGGGCACCACTCATTAAGCAAAGCCCAGCCTGCAGAGAGCAAGCCATTTTAGGCCTTATAGGGAAGAAGCCTGCCTCTGCTTTGAAGGTTTCTGAGCGCTGGAGATGCCTCTATATCTATCTGTCAATCATGTGTTAGGCAGGCTGGGCTGACTTTGTATTGTGTTAAGTCCATCTGATCCACAATTAAACCAAGAGCATATGGGTGGCAGGGGTGGGAGTGACTTGTCCACCTCAAACGTGTATACTAGGACAGGGATTCTCACTCATATTAACCCATTAATCGAAGACATTTCATCTCAGTTCTTCCAACAGAAGTGTTTTTCCTTCCCACAGAGCACCCTCACAGCCTCAGAAGTTACAGGGGACTTGTGGGAGCTAGCTTCCCTCTGGCCTCCTCAGCCTTGAGCTGGGCAGAACATGCTTATGCTTGTGACTTTTCCTATCGTCCCAGTCCTGAAAAGTGTTCCTTTCACGTAATAGCTGTGTGCTATTTGCCACAAGCTTGTGGGTTGACCAGATATTTCTACGGAGGTGTCCCAGATGTGTGGATGTGTCTGGGGTCATCAAGAACAGCCATAGCCAAGATGACCCAGTGATCCCTGCATGATCTTTCTGGCAGTAGCTCCTTTCTGACTGTTTAATGGTGTTCAGATGAGTTCTGGGATAAAGGGTTGGGAATGTGTAAGGCCCATTGGGACCTAACCTCTGAAAGGGACATCATGGCTTGTCTTCTTATGTTGGCCTGCCCACATTAATGAGGGTAGCTTCAGAGCCATGCTGAGGAGGGCATGTGACCTAGAGAGTGAAGACTGGGAACTGTCTTCCTAAATCAACGCAACAAATAAGTCAGACACAAGTCAGTAGGCACTGATTTCACTTGTCAAGATAGTAATAAGAGGGCTGGTGAGATGGCTCAGCGGTTAAGAACACTGACTGCTCTTCCAGAGGTCATGAGTTCAAATCCCAGCAACCACATGATGACTCACAACCACCCATAATGAGAAAGAAGTAAAAAAAACCCTGGGACCAGAGCGAGTAGGGCTGGAGCAAGAAGGAGAAAGGAAGAGGGAAAAAAAGATGGTAATAAGAATACAGTCAGCTCCTAATGCAGGATTTCCAACAACTCTGGGACATGTGCAGAACTGAGAGGCCAGAGCATCCTCAGTGACCATAGGCCCATAGGCTGCTGCACGACAGAAGTATCAGCCAATGAGAAGACACAGAGGCATATGCTGAAAGTGGTAATCTGCTTATGCCTGTTTTGCAGCCATCATCCTTGGCCTCCATATTCCACACATCCCTGCTGTCCCTTGGATAGCAACTGGCAGGTGATCGTCCTTGATTTCAGGACCACCCCCACCCCCACACACACACACAAACCTAGGGATTGGTCCCAGCATCTCTACATGAAGGCCACGTGACTTTGGATCATTAAACATTCTCAACTTCAAGTACCTTTGCCTTGCAATGAACATGAGAAGAGAACCAGGCCTGTGCATATATTTGCTCAAATCAGTGAAATCAAGTGCACAGGAATCAAAAGGGATCTAGGGGGAACGAAACCACAACAGCTAAGCTGAAAATCCCAGGTCTTTGTGAAAATCCCAGATCTTG
>JADRCC010576267.1:0-21711 GCA_019843855.1 Hylomyscus alleni
TGGCTTAGGCAAAGGTTAAAATCTCCGAATCGCATATCCTCTCTCTGACCTGGTTGCTTCAATCTGATAAATTGAGTAACAAACAAAATGACCCACGGGTGTCAGTTATGGGATTTCTCCTGCAAGAGAGTGGCAAAGCCACTTGTCTCTAGATATCAGATCACAATGCCACGTGTGAAAATCTGCCCAATCCAGGGCAGACAAGACAACTACTGCCCTGCCACTTCCTGTATAAATGATGGCAGCTGGTTTTACTTTTGTGGGATGGGTCTCACTCTGTCCCTCAAATTGGTATGGAACTCACTATGTACCCAATGCTGGCCTTAGACTTATAGCAATCCTCCTGTCTCAGCTTCCCAAGTCTATGTCATATACATCTGAGCCACACGATGATTTTCAAAGTGGCTTATGACTAGCAGAGATAATCTAACTCTTCCCAGTGCATTCTGTCCAACTAAAAATCCCCTTCTGGGCTGGAGAGATGGCTCAGCAGTTAAGAGCACTAACTGCTCTTCCAAAGGTCCTGAGTTCAAATCCCAATAACCACATAGTGGCTTACAACCATCTCTAATGAGATCTGACTCCTTCTTCTGGTTTGTCTGAAGACAGCTGCTACAGTGTACTTATATATAATAATAAATAAATCTTAAAAAAAAAAAGAAAAGAAAAAAACCCTAAAAATCCCCTTCTGCCTGCACTCAGAATTTCAGAACAAAGCTTTTCTTGGTTTGCACTTGTATGCACTATTAGTATTTTAGAGTTACAATTTGGTGTAAACATTATACAATCATATTAATAATATTCCTAATTATACTTAATAGAAGCTGGGCATGGTGGTAGAAACCTTTATAGTCCCAGATATGTGAGAGGCTGAGACAAAAATTATTTGAACTCAAGAATTCAAGGGTAGGGTGAAGAAATTAGTATTTCCTAGCTTTGAAAATAAATAAATGGATAAAGAAATGGATAAATACATAAATAAATAGCAAATAATTTACTTTATCTCTGATAACTAATCACTTCATAAAACTTTTTATTGAAGAAACATGAATCTATGATACATTTCTAAATCAAAGACACAGTGAGAACAAGGTACGTCCACAGAACAGTGAACATCTCTTCTATCTCAAACGTGTGCCTGGGGGAAGAAGCGCATAGATCCCATAGATCCTATGCTGTTCTGATCAAAGGAAGAAGAGACTTTTGGGTCCCTTCTTCACCTACAGACTTTGAGCCAAGCAGGACGGCATGGTCCACAAGTCACATGATCCATTCCACATTGGATTTGGAAAAGCTGATTCATCCAGCTCCCTCAGGGCGATGGAGGCACAGAAAGTGCTAAGAGCTGCCTAAGCATATGACAATATCGTCCTTATTCAGGACCGAAAACTGGTGGGAAGCACAAAATTACATAGACAATGGGTTCTAAGAAACCTTCCTTCGCTCCCTCAAGGATTGTACAGTTGATAACTAACATGTCCTGGAAACTCAACAGAATGTGAAAAGGCCAGAGCTGTCAAGCCACACTCTACTCTTGGGGCACTGGATACATTCAGAGAAGTCATTCAGGCCCTCTAAACCTCAGTGCCTTCCTGTGAAACCAAGTTCAGAGAGATGTGTTAGCCTGTAAAAGGCTTGTCAGCAAGGGTGCTCCATAGCAAACGGTCAGTGTTCAGGGATAACATCACTACTGTACACAGGACACCTGGATGAAGCCCTGTACTATAATTCTGAGAAGTGCAATTGATAACCTGTTCTTTTTCCCTCCCATTCAGTATTCATGATGAGGGAATGGTCTACTCAAAAACGAGGACCGAAGAACATTACAGGGGGCAAGACGATAACTCTTAGGCCTCCTTCCCAACAGCTCAGGCCCAGTATAGCATGGAAATAACTACGAAGAGTACTTCAGTAAGCACAGTACTATTCTATCCTTTTCTTTGCAAAAGGAGGAGTCCAGGGCCGGGGGCTATCGACTGGCATCCCTTGCTAGCTCTGCAGGTCAAACTACTCGGTGGACCAGCAGTAACAAGAACCATTTTAGCAACATGGGATCTTGGGCCCTGGCCAGAGCTCCTGACTCTAAACCCATATTTAACAAAAGCATCCAGAGGCGTCAGAGGCACTGTCCTAGAATTCAGTCCCAAGTCTGGGGTTGTTTAATATTAAATAACCTCTTAAGAGTTTTCTGAAGTGTATTTCTGGTAGCGGGAATGAAAGTAGACTCCACAGGGCGTGGCACTGTTAGGAGGTGTGGCCTTGTTGGAGGAAGTGAGTCTCTGTCTTCCTTCCTGCTGCCTGGATGTAAAACTCTCAGCTATCTCTCCAGCACCATGCAGACCTGCTTGTCGCCATGCTTCCTGCCATGATAATAGACTAAACCTCAGAACTATAAGCCAGCCCAACTTAAATGTTTTCCTTTATAAGAGTTGCTGTGGTCATGGTGTCTCTTCACAGCAATAGACACCCAAAGATGGAACTTTTCCAAACGTATACTTTCCCACTCTTCCCCAAAGCAGTACAAGCGAGTGTCTGAAGTCTTACTCACTCGATACTTGTTACAGTAGGTCTCACTTGCCAACTCCTTCAGCATCTTCTGTAATCTCTTCTCTTGCAGAGTGAGCCAGGCCATAGCATCCCTCACCTTGGCCTGTAATTCACACATGTAAACATGCATGCATGCACACACACATTTGAACTATGAGTGATTTCTATGAGCAATAAAATCGACAGCTTAAAAGAGCAATGGATTGTTAGTTTACCACGATGACTCACCATGCCCAAGAGAAATTCTGTCGGTTCCTGTAACACCTTACATTTAAAATAGACTGACACTAACACCTCAAAATCAGAGTGCAACAATAGGATTTCTCAAAAGAATATATATAGTTTTTTTAAAATGGAGACTGAGAGGTGGCACATAGGCTAAAAGCAATCACTGTTCTTCCGGAGAACATGGGTTCAAATCCCAGCATCCACGTGGCAGTCCACAACTGTGTGTAACTCCACTTCCAGAGGATCCGACGCTCTCCTTTAGCAGTCAGTGCTCTTAACCACTGAGCCATCTCTCCAGCCCGGCTCCACACACACTTTATAGGCATACCTGTGTCACACATACACCCAGGCAAACACGCAGACACATAGAAGTAAATAATAGAACATCTTTAATCCTAGCGCTTATAGGGCAGAGGCACATGGCTCTCTGTCTGACAATCTGCTTGATGGGTCCAAGGCTAGCAAGTTCTAGGACAGCCAGGGTTACACAGAGGAAAAAAATTAAACAAATCTCAGATAGGTAGGTAGGTAGGTAGATAGATAGATAGATAGATAGATAGATAGATAGATAGATAGATATAGGTGGGGAGAGAGAGAGATAGATAGTAGATAAATAGACATATAGCCTATTTGTTTCCAGTGTTCTTTAGGCTTTTTTTAGGAAGCATCATCATAGATCATTTAAACATTTTTAATGTGTGTGTGGTTTTGTTTTTTTTTTTTTTGTTTTTTTTTGTTTTTTGTTTTTTTTTCGAGATAGGATTTCTCTGTATAGCCCTGGCTATCCTGGAACTCACTCTGGCCTCAAACTCAGAAATCCACCTGCCTCTGCCTCCCAAGTGCTGGGATTAAAGGCGTGCGCCACCACCGCCCGGCCATTTTTAATGTTATGAATCATCACAGACAATGAGGTGGACACACACACACACACACACACACACACACACACACATGGCAAGCCCTTGAGTTGGCGCTCACCTTCCACCTTTCACAGGGGTTGCAGAGGTTGAACTAAGGTCAAAGGCTTGCTCAGCCAACGCCAAGCATTCTTACTCTCTCATGTTATCCTCTTGACAACCCCCTAAATCACTTTATAGCAGGTTGACTGCCAAAAAAAACATTCACACTAAAAAATATTGTGAATACCTTAAGATTAAAACAAAACAAAACAAAACAAATAAACAACAGCAACAACAAACCCGCTAGCACAGTTTCAGGATGTGCTGTCCTATAGAAGTGAGTGGTACCCTTTCCCCTGACAGTTTCAGTGGGCTTGCTCCCAACTGAATGCAGAGTTTTCTGCTGGAGGCTAAATCCAGAGGTTACCGTTTCCCATTCACTTGCCTTCTTATTCTAGTAAACAAAAAGGCGGCTTAATATTTTTGTTCCCAATTTCATAGGCAGTTGACTGTGTAACTTTATATAAATATCAATTAGGAAGGAGGAGTCCCTCTGCAAGTCAGAACCGAGCAGCACATGTCTAAACCCAGTGTCTCCCAGAGCGTCACTTCTGGAATCAGCAACAATGTTGCTGACGGCCTCTGCCCTAACCTCTAGAGAGGCAGCCTAGCTAGCTCATCAGACAAAGGGTACCTAAACGGGCTTGAGAATGTGGATTTTACTAGGATTTTTGCTACATTCACCACACTCGTCTTCATGGATGTAAGTAAGTTTCTTTTCAGCTCAGTGGCTGTAAACTGAGTAATGAAAAGCCACTTAGCAGCAGTTCCAGGAACTCTCCACAAGCAAAGGCCAAGAGCAGCGAACAACGCCTCCCTGTATGTGGAGCACACAGTTCCATTCAGATGATCCCATACTGACCAAGCTATGAGCAAAAGGGGACAGAAATCCGCCAGCTGGAGGCATGGCCAAATATGTTAAACTGGAGGGTAATGGCTACATGGTCGTGGAAAACGACTGAACACGTTAAGCAGCTTAATTTTATAGTATATGAATATTTCGCTAAAACAAATACAAGTCACAATAGATCAAAATTTTATTGTCTCTAAATTGTTTAAAAGGACTGGAGAGATGACCCGTGGTTAATAGAACTGCAGGCTCTTCCGGAACAGCTGGGTTTAGTTCCCAGCACCCACATGGCTATGAACTATGGTCTGTTACCTCCAGTCCTAGGCAATCCAACACCCTCTTCTGGCCATCATGGGCACTGCATGAATGTGGTGGGAAGACAGATGTACAGACAAAATATCCATGTCAATAAATAAACAGGCAAGTGTGGTGGCACACACCTTTAACTGCAGCACTCAAAGAGGCAGCCTGGTCTAGAAAGGGAGTCCCAGAGTATCCAGAACTACCTAGAGAGACCCTGTCCCCCCAAACCAAAAATCTTAAAACAATTCAAAAGGCAGCTTCATGTATAACTCATCCTGTGCAATGCCCACTATAGTTTGGCTCTTGATAGATAACGTCATAGGCTTGAACACTAAAGAGGGCACCAGCAGCACACAATGGGAAGAATCTAAGAGGCTGGACTTAGTGCAAAGCTTTACGTCACAGAGAGCATATCCCAAAAAGGGGACTACCGAACTCTAGTGTCATTCTCATCTGTACTTCCCTTGCTCTGTCAAACACTGTCCATTATGATGACCAAGGCTGGCTGGCTATGGCCCAACCTCTTAAAATAGGAGCTAAAATAAACGTTTCTCTTTTAAAGTTGTTATCCGGGCTGGTGAGATGGTTCAGCTGGCAAGAGAACTGACTGCTCTTCCGAAGGTCCTGAGTTCAAATCCCAGCAACCACATGGTGGCTTACAACCACCCATAATGAGATCTGACACCCTCTTATGGTGCGTCAGAAGACAGCTACTGTGTACTTTGGGCCAGAGCGAGCAGAGGTCCTAAAGTCAATTCCCAACAACCAGATGAAGGCTCACAACCATCTGTACAGCTACAGTGTGTACTCATATACATAAAATAAACAAATAAATCTTTTTAAAAAAAAGTTGTTATACATGCTATTTGCCAGCCTAGCACAGAACTAATGCAATACCTATCTAGAAGCTGTTTAAATAACTCAGCAGAGTTTGACAAACCATCACTTTAGCTTAAAAAAAAAATCAGACAAAACACATTATAGTGAAAGAAATTAAAATATTGCTTTCCTGAATAAGCCTAGAAAAAAGGCATAATGGAACGTTGCAGACAATGAAATCATGATTCCATATTTTACATATTTGGATGAATTGCATGCTTGTTTGTTTTTTCTTTTTTCAAGATTTTCTTATTTACTATGTATACAGCGTTCTACCTGCATTATGCTAGCAGGCCAGAAGAGGGCACCATATCTCATTATAGATACTTAGGAGCCACCATTTGATTGCTAGGAATTGAACTCAGGACCTCTGGGAAAGCAGCCAGAGCTCTTTACCTCTGAGCTATCTCTCCAGATCCTGTTTGTTTTTTCAAGACAGGGTTTCTCTAGTTATCCTAGAACTTGCTCTGTAGACCAGGTTGGCCTTGAACTCAGAAATCCACCTGCCTCTTGCCCTCCTGAGTACTGGGATTAAAGGAATGTGCCACCATTGCCAGTCATGAATTGCACATTTAAGTTGTGCGTGCAACTTAAATTTCAGGGGTTTTTTGTTTTGTTTTGTTCTCTTTTTACATCAAACCAAAAAGCAACAGAGTCGGCAGCCAGGAAGAAGACATACCTGTGCTGAACCTCCAGGGCCGGGCGCATCCTTCGAATACTTGAGGAACTGCGCCACGTAAGTCATGATGGACTTTTCATCCGGATTCACAACGTCTACATCTGCAAGACACACCACAGCACCTGTCAGCTGTAGGGGAGGCTTCCCATAATCAGGTCTCAAGAAGATGACGGCCTAGGCCCTTGGGTTCAGAGGCTCTTGAATTAACCAAAGTCGCGGACCAGCCCTGCACTCTGCACATCCCCCTGGCTCCAACACTGTGCGAAGTTCAGAACTTAGACGTATAGTCAGCTGGAAGAAGCCGGAATGCTGGCACTGCACAATCAGCATCATCGTAGAAAAACACAGCACCGCCCTGGGTGCTGTTTATGCAACAACACAGCAAGCCGAGGGGTCGAGAGAAGAAAATAAAAGCATTTGTCTTTCCGGAGAAATGGTGCACTAGGCAACACTCGGCAAGTGTAACGGATTCCTGGCACACTAGTCTGGGCATCTGTATGGTGAACCATTTCCAAAAGTATTCATTGTATACAAGACTCACTCAGGACATTCAAAGTGTACTTACCTGTACACTAATGAATAAACTTGACTTCCATGGGCTAGTATTTGTGTTGCATGCATGTCAGGAAAATAATTACCTTGAAAACAAGGTAATAAATACTGAGATTTAGCTTTTCCCAATGAAAAGACTTCATTTTTGCTGTTATTTCTGCTTTACAGAATGGCTCATGTGTACTAAATCTTTATTTGTATTTATTTACATATTTGCAAACAGGGCTTCATTAGTTAGCCCAGGCCGGTCTCAGCTGACTCTCCTGCCTCAGCTTCCTAAGTTCGGGATTACAGATGTGCACCAACACTCATGAGCATCTGAATGAGGAAAGAGCTGAGCTACCAACATCTTCCATGATTGGTGATAGCCACTGAACCACCATGCTGGCTGCATTTATACCACAAAAGGACACATACGAGCACTTGATTTGTTCTTTTTCTGACTTCTAAAAAACCCACTGGGGCAGTTGTTAATAAGAAATACTAAAATATGTCCTGCCTAGAGCAATTAATGTTGCAATTAACATTAAAAAAAAAACTAGTACTTGATTCAGGAAAGAAATAATTCATTCCACTGAAGAGCAGGTGGAATTCTGATATACCTGCTACTACATATTAACATATAGAAAACTACCAACTGATATTCCTATTGTTACCTTCATAATTCTGCAACCTGAAGCCTGTAGATTGATACAAGAGTGTGGTAAAACCTAACAAAAGCAATCTTGTTCCATTTTTGACTTCCTAGTAAAATATACCATACTCTGTTATTTATCAATTATGTGCCACACGAACTTTACAGGAGTCAAATTTATAATAACCAAGTCTTGGGGTGTGTGTTTAGAGGTAGGCATGGGTCATGTCTAATCTATACTCCTGCATAGGCAGCTATAGCTACAAGTTGCATCAGTTGGCTCAATGCACTTTTCACTAATCCTAGATGCCACTTTTTTTTTAAAGATTTATTTATTATTATACATAAGTACACTGACACACCAGAAGAGGGCATCAGATCTCATTACAGGTGGTTGTGAGCCACCATGTGGTTGCTGGGATTTGAACTCAGGACCTTTAGGAAGAGCAGTCAGTGCTCTTACCTGCTGAGCCATCTCACCAGCCCCTAGATGCCACTTTTATAACTTCATTTTTTGACATTTATTTGGCTGGGGAGAGGAACATGTCATAGCACACACGTGGAGGTCAAAGGACAACTTGAGAAAGTTGGTTCTCTCCTACATGTGAGTGACAAGAACTGAGTTAGGCCATCAGGCTTGGCAGCTAATACTTTTATCCACTGAGCAATCTCGCTAACCCAGCTTTCTTCCCTTCCTTCCTTCTTTCCTTCCTTCCTTCCCTGCTTCCCTTGTTCTTTTAAAGACAGGCCCTCACTATGGAGATCTGACTAGCCCAGAACTTGCTATGTATACCAGAATGACCTCAAACTCAAAGATTCTTCTACATTTGTTTCCCAAGCCAACATTGATTTTTTTTAAAAGATTTATTTATTATTATAATTAAGTACACTGTAGCTGTCTTTAGACGCACCAGAAGAGGGCATCAGATCTTATTATAGGTGGTTGTAAGCCACCATGTGGTTGCTGGGATTTGAACTCATGACCTTCAGAAGAGCAGTTGGCGCTCTTACCCGGTGAGCCATCTCTCCAGCAACATTGATTTTTTTTTTTATAAATATGTATTGGAATATTTGAGAAGCAATACAATCCATAGGAAAGTGTTCTTCAGAAAGAAATTATTTTAATAATAACCCTATAAAGTTAAAGCTGGCATTTTAGAATTTTCTTGTTAATAATCAAACACAAGGACTGAGCAGAAAGAATGCCCAAACATGGCCAATCACGTAAGGAGATTGGGAAACAGTAATCACTGCTCTCCGTCACCCACAGGAGGAGAGATCTGGAACAGGGAGACATAGAAAGAAGTGTAAAAGACCAAAATAACCTTACAGGAGAGCTGTAGCTCAGGAAAAACAGAATCAAAAACACAATACCGAATATACCAGAAGGAAATTAAGACAAAGGCTCAGATAACTCCCAGGAAAGGCTTGGCTTACATTCAGCTGTGACTTCACTCCTCTATGACAAAAGTCAGGTCATTGTTGCAAAGTCCTAATTCCATGAAATTCAATTAAGAGCTAACTCTTCCAGCAGGAAAACACACTGTTGTGATGCTAACTCAGGTGCAAAGTGCACAGGTGCAAAGTGCACAGGTGTGAAGCGCACAGGTGCAGCTTCAACTAAACTTCATGCTAGACAAGGAGATCAAGGAGATCTCAAAAGAAAGAAGGCTGTCTACCTTCCGGTTCCAGCAATTTGGGGATCTTCAGCTCATGTTCTGCGATCCTGAAGGCCTCTTTCAGATTGTCTTTGTTGGATCTGTGCCTCATGCTGTCCATGTCAATCAGGTCTGGTCGCAAGGCATGAATGACAGCCAAAAAGGCCATCCCATTTCTCCAGCTTGACTTAAAATCTGTCACGTTGACAGACTCAGACCTGTGCAAAAGGATGTGATAGAGACTATTGTTAAATATATATATATACACACATCGTGGGAAGATGGGAGTGGGTGGGTGGGTGGGGGAACACCCTCATAGAGGCAGGGGGAGGAGGGATGGGATGAGGAATTCCAAAGAGGAAACCTGGAAAGAGGAAAACATTTAAAATGTAAATAAAGAAAATATCATGTGTGTGTGTATCAAAATGCTTCCACTGTATTCAATGGTAACTAAAACATAATTCTAAGAATTAAATAAAGGCTACCTATGAAGGTAAAGAACTTAACATGTAAGCCTGGTGGCCTGGCTTCAACTCAGGATCCACATAACACTAGAAGGGAAGAATCAACTCCACAAAGTTGTCCTCTGATCTCCATATGCATGCCACCGTACACACACATAAGAAACACAACAAACACAATAATAGTAAATAAGTAAATTTTAAAAGATAAAAATATATCTCCTCAAGTCCTTCTAGGATCAATCAGAACATAAAGTTGAATTTCCAAGACATATAGACCGTTGTCTCTAATTGTAACCACCACGCCACAATACTTTGCACGTTAGTCATTCGCTCATTCACCTCCATTCATTACACACTTATCTCAGAATGGTGAAATGGCTCAGCAGGTAAAGAGGTTACCACGTAAGCCTGGCAGCCTGAGATCAATCCCCAGAGCCCCCCTAAAGGTGGAAGAAGGAAACCAGCTCCACACAGTTACCTTCTGACGTCCACCGGCAGTCTCACACATGATGACAATAATAGTATTTTTTTTTTAATTTTTAAAAAGACACAGTCTTGACTTTCAAAGAGCGTATACTGGTGTGTTTGTTAATCGTGACTGTCAACCTGATGGGATTTAGAATCGCCGTGGAGGATGGGGTCTCTGGACAGGCATTACCCAGAGTAGATAGATTAATGTGAGTAGTATCATGGGCTGGGGCTCTGGCCTGAATAAAAGGGAAAAGGTAAGCTAAGCACAAAGACTCATTGCTTTCTGTTTCTAACTGTGAATGCACTGTGGCGGATGCTCCTGTGACGGCCTCCTCGTGCTCCTGCCTACCTTCCTTCCCTACCATGATGATCTGCGCTCCCATAACGGGATCAGAGAAACCCATAAGGAGGCACAAGTTGCCTCTTTCAGGAAATTTGCCTGAGCAACAAAGTAACTAGCACAAGTAGTTAAGTCTCTAGCCCTAAGCTGCCGTCTAGCTGAATGGGAGGACTATATAGATATTTAATGCCAGGCATGCTGGTGTATGCCTTTATTCCCAGCATATAGGAAGCAGAGGCAGGTGGGTGTGAGTTTGTGGATAGCCGGAGCCACACGGTGAGACCCCCCCATCTCAAAAAGGAAAGGGGTTAGGAAACTTAAATATTGCTTTATCTGCTCACAGCAATAAACTATGGAAACCCAGCAACCAGGGTAAAGCTGCCATCTCTCAAACCAGAATCAGCCAAGCCCACCAAGATCCACTTCTGGAAGATTCACTAAGAAACGGTATTGCTGGGAGTGTACCATCAGCCTGACTGTCAGAGCCAAAAGTCCGTGAGGCTGTGTGGCTGGGTGGACACAGCTGTCTCATCTGGGCACAGCAAACTACTTACCCGGCACACTGCTTCTGAGCCCACTGAAGAAGGGCCTTCTTGGCCGACCACTGCCATCTTGCTTGAGCCTGAGCTTTGGAGCACTTCTTAGTGGGAGGAGTCGAGGTAGGAGATGAGTCAGCCACACCCACAACTTCCGGTGGAGGTGGATTGTAATCGCAGGAGAGAGTCTGAGCGAGCTTCTCAATCTGCGGAAAAACACAATTGTTCACAGAAATGTTAGCACAAGCTCCTCGGCGAAAAGCCACACGTTAGCACGTGCTCCTCGGGGAAAAGCCACACGTTAGCACGTGCTCCTCGGCGAAAAACACCTGCAAAGCATTCTTCAGCACTGACAAAGGATTCTGGGTGAAATGAGCTCTAAATACAACTGAGTTCAGCATTGGACATTTGGGACTACAATTTGGCTTTCCTTAGGTCTGGACTGAGGTGTTTCTTGCACTTGACCTAGGAATGGCTTCTCAAGGAGGCAAGCATCCATTCGTCCCCTAAAGATCCCACCGAGCACTACCAGTGCTGCTGGATTGACCTGAGAAGAACCACGTGAACCTGCTAGTCAAGCACCTTTAGAGAATGGGCCGACTGGAACGCAGCCCCTCTGATTACAACCTACTGAGACAAAGGCACATTCAGGAAACAGAGAATAGGCAGGTGCAGGGCAGGTAAGTCCCCCAAAGAGAGACTAAAATTACCATTAAGAACACAGAAAACATGGGGCAGTAAAATGGTTTAGCATGAAAAAGCAAGAAAAAGGTGCTACACAAGCCTGGAAACTCGAGTTCAGTTCCCAGAACTGGAGTAAAGACAGAAGGAGAGAAGCAACTCCATAAAATCTGTTACCCTCCATATGCATATCATGGTACACACACACACACACATACACACACACACACTCAAATGTGCGCCCTCAGCACAAGATGCATGCTAATAATAAAGAAATACCTTTTCTTTTTCTTAGATTTATTTATGTGCACAAATGGTTTGCTCATATGTATGCATGCATGCATGAATGTATGTATCCCACATGTGTGTGTGGTGCTCACAACAGCCAGAAGAGGGTGTCAGATCTCACGGCATTGGAGTTACTAACGTCCATGAGGGTTCTGGGAACTGAATCTCGGTCCTCTGCAAGAGGTGTAAGTGATACTAAATGCTGAGCTATCTCTCCAGCCCCCATACATAAAGCTTTTTGAAAACAGAACATGAAAAGTGATGGAGAAATGGCTAAGCAGTTTTATGGAGTTGCTCATTCTTGCAGCCCTGGGGGATCCAAGGCCACTGGTCCATTCACACACCTGCATTCAAATCTCACATGCACATCCTCTCCTTCTCGTTTCTCTCTCAAACACACACACAAATTATATTTACAGAAGAAGGAGGAGGAGGAGGGGGAGGAGGAGGAAGGGGAAGAGGAAGAAGAAGTTGACTACATAATAGAATATAAATATTTCTATTCTCTCTTACTTATAATGAAAATTTCATTATTTAATTAATTAACCTAGGATGATATGAGGGTGGGAATAAACACCTAGAAACCATCCAAAAATGTTTAACTTTATTGTATGCATATGAACATTTTGCCTGCGTGCATGCCTGGTGCTCACAGAGATCCGCAAAGGGCCTTGGACCCCTGAAGTTACAGGGGACTATGAACTGACATTTGGACACCAAGAATTAAACCCAGGTCCTCTAGAAGGCTCTGAACCACTGAACCATCTCTCTAGCCCCAAACTATCCAATTTTAACATCTTACTATCTAGGTCCTGTTTCTGTCCCCAATTCAACTTTCCTCCTCTCCCAGAGAAAAAGCTACACCCCCAAATTTAGTTCTCATCATCCGCACGCATACTATTTTGTTATAGCTACTAATGTACGCAATCCAGTAAAAAGATCCAAACTTTATATCAATTAGTTGTTCAATATTCTAAATCTTTTAAAAGAAGCATTTGGTCCTCGATACATACATGATTATATAGTTATTTTAAAAGCAACAATAATAAGCTCTCTCCATGCAGAATTAGCATAGACTGGCACTGTAATGGTTAATTCAGGATAGGACCGTGAACACTGGACATTCACAGTCCAAACAACAGTAA
The DNA here is from genome assembly GCA_019843855.1 of Hylomyscus alleni. Taxonomy (NCBI): domain Eukaryota; kingdom Metazoa; phylum Chordata; class Mammalia; order Rodentia; family Muridae; genus Hylomyscus; species Hylomyscus alleni. The sequence goes on from JADRCC010576267.1 coordinate 13,215, forward strand.
AGGCCATAGGCCTGCCGTACACCTCCTTTTGTTTAAATGAAATCTGGACTCTAATTAAAATCCAAACAGAGGTTCGTGAAACAAATAAGAACTACTTTGAGAGTCAAAGCATGCTGAGAAGTGGAGAGTCAGTGTATTCCCGAGGGCTGTCTACCAGTGGGAAGGGCTTTCCGTCTGAACTAGTCATAGCAGAAAACAAATCCATGTTCTGCAGACATCCTTCTGCTCTCCCTCCTAAAATGCCTTCACAGCTCAAAGGAAAAATAAACAGCTTTCCTTCCTAGCCAGTGGGCCAGCCACGCTTGCCCTGATCCTCCTGAGAGGGTGTGGGAATACTCAGTCCCACAGAAATTCCTGGGATCCCGGGGACTACTTTCCTTATCTTCTGTTTCTGTTTCGTCTGTGAGAGTGGGGTGGTTTGAATGCTTGGCCCACGGGGAGCAGCACTATGAGGAGGCGTGGCCTTATTGGAGGAAGTGTGGCCTTGTTAGAGGCAGTGTGCCACTGTGGGGGTGGGCTTTGAGGTCCTATGCTCAGGCTCTGCCCAGTGTGGAAGACTGCCTGCAGAAGCCCGTCCCCTTCTGCTGCCTGTGGATCAAGACGTAGAACTCTCAGCTCCTCCAGCCCCACGTCTGCCTACCTGCTACTGTGGTTCCCACCATGATGAGAATGAACTGACCCTCTGACCCTGCCAGCCAGCCCCAATGAAATGTCTGCCCTTGTAAGAGTCGCCTTGCTCATGGTGCCTCTTCACAGCAATGAAACTAAGACCTACAGAGTCTTACTCTGAAATCCAGCCTGACCTGAAACTCCCTTGGAAGTTCAGGCAAACCTTGAGCTCCCAGCACCCTTCCTGCTGCAGCCTTCCAAAGCTGAGCTTACAGGAGCGAGCCACCATCCTTGGCTGCTTATCTTCCTGTGAGGGGTCAGATGCATCAGTCTTTGCATCAGGGAGACACTGTGTCGGTCCACAGGGCCAAGAGGATGGAGTGAAGACAAATGAAGAAGAGAGTGTGAGGGAAAGGCTGGGGCTTTCCTGAACAACGCAGTGAAGCTGAGTAGGCCACCTTCTAAGGACTCCAATCACACCCAAAACTCAAGAGGGAAGGAGAGGGCTCTGAATGAACTGCCATGAAAACCGCAGGCCTGCCTATTCAAAGTTTCTCACTCTCAACCTTCAATCCCAGCGCTTGGGAGACGAAAGCAGGTGGTTTCTGTGAGTTTGGGCAGCCTGATCTACATAGAAAGTTCCAGGCTAGCTAGGACTACATAATGAAACCTCTCTTTAAAACAAATATAAATTATATGTGTATGTATGTGCATAAATATATACAAATATATGTATACATAACATATATGTACACACACATACACACACACACACACACATATAAATTACACACACATCTTGGAAAAGCAGTCTTTGCTGTATGTTCTCTACCTGTTGGAAGACTCCAAGCCCTGTTTCCAGAAGCAGCTCGGGACTGAATGCCATGCATGCCATGCTGTGCTTCTTGCACACTAGATTATAGCAATATTCCTATCACCAAAATACTTACATGAAAGTGCAGTATGATGGTCCAAATCAGGCCAAGGATAATGGATGGGTTTCCTTCTACAATGTCAGCAACATGGATATTTATTAGCTTGATCTGCAGACAGAGAAACGCAGGTTAGAGGGAGCCAGCCTCCCACTGAGCCCGTCCCTCCTCTGGATCTGCAGGTGTGACTCATACTTACAGATCTGTTTTTCAGGAATGTCAGGGCATGCTCTATGTTGATTCTACACTGGAACGTATTAGATCCTTTATCCCGAGGCTACAAATTCAAGCCCATGCATTACTCAGAAACAGGAAGTACATTTTTTTTTAAAAAAAAAAAACAAACAAAAAACAAAACCAACCAAGTGTCTTGTTGCCATTTGGCAGTCTTACCAACTGCTCTCCTGAGAGGACTTCTAACAGGTCCAGGAGGACGTGCCCCTTCTTAATGTCTGCGAATAAGTCAGATACAACTGAGGGAGGTGTGTGCTGCCAAAGGAAACAAGAACAGTAATCTGCCAAGGGTCCAAAGACACCGTGAAGCACCTCCTAAGTGAGCTTTGTGTCTTCAAAAACAGCTAAAACTCATCAGGTGTTATCTTAAGAGAATGAGACAGTCCTCACAAGTTACATTCCAGAGCAAGGCTGGATGGACAGTGAGCCTGCTTTATCTCATGGCTTAGTCCCAGTTACACAATGCTCTTTCTGACTGGGGTTTTTATGGCCCTAAACCTTGTGCATAGAGAGGGCAGTCATAGGCACTCAGAACCAGGCCACAGTGACCCCTTGGGAGAGCAGGCAGCATTACTAAGGATGTGCCTCCCTTTGGTCAGAGTTACATCCATTGTGTGGAAAGGGCAGAGAGGGAGGACAGAGGGTAAGAAAAGTTAATCAGACATCCAGGTTGTCTGAGGTTCTCAGCGTCACGGAGACAAGAGGATGAAGTGGCATTTGGATTGAGGTTCCTAGGTCCAGACTGAGTTTGTGGCCCACCACTGTCCCTTGCCACATGTTTGACCAGGGGCAAGTCACAGGCATTCTCTATAGAAATCATACGTTCTCTCACACAGCAATACTGTAAAGCCATTTAGAAATCACAAGGAAGGCTGGTAAAGGGAAATGAGCCTGAAATCCTAGCACTGGAAGGCAGAGGCAGGAGGATGGCCAAAAGTTCAAGGCCTATTGGATCTACACAGTAACGTCCAGGCCAATCAGAGTCATATAGTAAGACCTTGTCTCAAACAAAGAAGGGAACTGTGGCCGGAGAGATAGCTTAGCACTTAAGAGCAAGTGTGGCTCCTGATCCAAGTTCCTGATCCAAGTTCAACAGTCAGCACTAATGTTTGGCTGCTCAAAACTGAAGCTCCAGGGCAGCTGTGAACCTTGTCTGGGCGCCGTGGGCACTTGTATGCATGGGTGAAAGTGCATACAAGTAAATAAAACTTTTTAAAGAAAATAATCATAGGGAGTTCGACGCTATAGCTCAATGGCAAGACAACTGCCTTGATCTCGATGCCCAGCCAAAGAACAGAAAGAACATGTGACTTCTATAGTCTCAGCTACTCGGAAACTAAGGCAGGTGAACTGCTTAGATCTGGGAGTTCAAAACCTGCCTGGTTAATAGAGAGAAAAACAAAGCAAAACAAAACAAAACCTCAAAAACTAAAATGTAAAACAATAGTGAAATTAAGTTGAAAATAAATAGCGCTCTAGAGTGTGCTGTTTAGTAAGCTATGATTTTTAAAACAACAGATGTCATAAGCCTTCTTCATCGTTTCGCGGGACAAGTTTAGGGTGGTGCCTGACACCCGTCACTCAATACAAACATCACATTGTTATTATGCCATTCGATGAAAGAAGTATCATCACTGAATATTTTTACAGAACTGTCCAGCTCCTTCTCCAGTGCCTTTTCTTGTTCTAGGAAAAAGTAACAGATAAACCAGGACACCAACGTGAGAGCGTTCTCTTATGAAAAGACATTCGTGACCTTCTCCCGGTCATCACCATGTCTAGTTTTGCTCCGGTGTTTATCTGTTATCAACAGGGTCTCACATAGCCTAAGCTGGCCTTGAATTCAATACACAGCCAAGGCTGGCCTTGAACCCCTGACCCTGCTGCCTTAAGCTCCCAAATGCTGGAATTCCAGGCAATGACTACCCTGGGGTGAGAGCTTTGGGGCTGAGGAAGCAATAACGTTCACAGCTTGATGTTGTCTCACCTTTGCCAACTGTGAGTTTATCCAGCAGGTGAAGGTTTTCTTCTGAGTGTCCTCCTGCTCAGCTAGAAAAGAAGAGACAACAGTGGTCACAACACGAGAAGTTGCAGACTCCTTCTGAACTCACCAAAGCACCCAAAGTCCCTCACTCAGGAAGCGTGTCCACAGACTCAGTCAGATTCAGACTAAATCTCAGATGTTTAACCAAAGACTGTTTCAGAAGTAGTCGATAATGTGATATAATGTTTCTTAAAGTCACAGCTCAACTGACAAGAAAGGATGGTTTTCAATACTTTTTATTAACAAAAGAATTGAGATCTTTCACAACTTTGTGCTGTTCAACAGACTGTTAAGAACGAGAAGCGCCCCTAGCCTCCAGCTCTGAATCACCCTGGGGCACTATACTGGTGGATCATTTATGCGGGAAGACCCAGCCCACTCTGGGCAGCAACATTCCTTCTGAAGGGGATCTGAAGATGTTTTAAAAGGTTCCTGAGGTCCTTACAGTTCAACACTGACACTGTATCAAGAAATTTATCATGTAAAATGCCCCAATATTGAATAAACCATAGAAAACTGGGTTCAAATCCTGTCCTCAAGACTGAATGGCTATGCGACCTTGAGCAGTAACAAAGCAGTGACAAGCATTTACCTGTGGAGGTTGATTTGAGAGGCAAATGATTCACCTACTATTCTGGCACAGAGTGGCACATAGCACACACAGTCATGCTCTCATTGAGCAGGCAGGAGTTGGGACTGGGGATGGAGTGGGCATTAGAATCTACTTCCCCTTCCCTATGGGCAGGTGACCCTGTTAAGCTTCCTTTAGCATCCCATCCCATCAGCATCAAGCACAAATCTTCCATTCTATGGACTGAGCACACAAACACCGAGCCTCAATTCCCCAACCTCTTCACCTGATGGGCGGGTATAATCAGGAGCCAGGACATCCATTTCAGAACATCCATTTCCACCTCTGCCCAGAGGCTCATTCGGTCACCATGTTTTGTCATAGCAATAGTGATGATCAGTGTCACCAGCACCCATTGGTACCCTCAATGCTATCCAACAATGTCAATGGATACTTCTCTCCCACTAATGGACAGATGCTTGGTAATTTCACATTTCCTTCTTCAAACATCCAATGCCTCTTCCCCAACTGTTATTCTCTGCTAAGACCTACTTTGTTGTTGTTTGTCTTTGGTTAGTGTTAACTGCCAGCTCAACACAATCTAGAATCATTTGGGGGAGAAAACCTTAATGAGGAATCATCATGATCAGGGTAGCATGTCCATGGGGCATTATACTGGTTGATCATTGATGCAGGAAGACCTAGACCACTCTGGGCGGCAACATTCCTTATGAAGGGAATCCGAACCACATGAGGCAGGAGAAAGTTAGAAGCAAGCAAGGATGCATTTACTCTCTTTGTGGTTGACTGTGGGTGTGGTGTGACTAACTGCTTGAACTCCAGGCTTAATTTTCCTCAAATAATGAACAAATAGGCCAAAGAAACCCTCTCTTCTCTAAGGGGCTTTTTTTTTTTTTTTTTTTTTTTGCCAGAATATTTTATCACAGCAACAGAAATAGACAAGAACATTGCTGGGTTGTTTGGTTTGGTTTTCTGGGGGGTGGGAGAGGAGTTGCTTTTGTTTGTTTTCTGTTTTTGAGGGAGTGTCTCAAGGAGCCCAGACAAGTCTAAAATCCGCTGAGTAGCTGGAAATAACGCTGGACTCCTGATTTCCTGCTCCTGCCTTCCGAGTGCTGGGAATGTAGGCATGGACCTCTGGTTTACACAGCGCTAAGGATCTAACGGAGGACTTCCTGCATGCTAGGCAAACATTTTGTCAACTAAGCTGCAGCCCCGCCCATGAGCTCTTTCCCAAGACACCCAGTAATCTCATCTAAGCAACCCACAGAGCACTCTGCTCTGACCTAGTGGCTCACATCAAACAGCCTTGCTCAGATCATGGCTAGCCCTTCTCTTGCTCACCAGTTCCCTCCTCTGTTGCCTAGTGGAGGACAGTCTCCTCTCTTCTCTTCCCTGTCATCTTCTTCCCTAAGTCTTGAGCCATTCCCATCAGGACAAACACATGCTGTAAATTCTCTCTCTGGAAATAAGCACTAACCTCCCTTTTACACCCACTCTCCGTCAGCACTGCTTCATTGGTCGGCTATCCCCAGGTCCTCTCCTCCCTCACTCCGAACAGGCCTCACACCAGTCAGGTCCTCACCATCTCACTGCGACTGCTCTCTGTCAGGTCGTCATAGGCTCGGATCTCAGTGCTCCCTTCTCACTGAAACCAACGGCTCATATTCAGCCTGCGTTTCCCGGGATCACCTAGCAGCACCCAATACAGAGAATGGCTGCCTCCTACTCTCAGGACCCACACTCTCATTTTCTTCCTATACCGCGGGCTGGCTCGCCTCTTTATCTCTCGGTTCCTACGTAATGCCTTGGGAAATCCTCTCAGGTCCATCTTCAAAACCTCCTCTGAGGCTGGGGAGGGAGCTGAGTCAGTAAGGGGTTTTGCCTTGCAAGCGTAAGGATTACAACTTTGCTCGCTAGAATTTACCAAGAAAAGGCAGGCATGGTGCTCCATGTTCTTAAGCCTAGAGATGAAGAGACAGGGGCAGGTGGACTCCCTGGAGCTAACTGGCAGCCAGTAAGAGACTCTGCCTCAACAACAGCACATACATAAACACATATGAACATGTATGCACAAAACATTCTAGATAACTCTACTTTTTTGTTTTTTGTTTTTGTTTTTGTTTTTTTTGTTTTTTCGAGACAGGGTTTCTCTGGGTAGCCCTGGCTATCCTGGAACTCACTCTGTAGACCAGGCTGGCCTCGAATTCAGAAATCCACCTGCCTCTGCCTCCCAAGTGCTGGGACTAAAGGTGTGCACCACCACTGCCCAGTTGATATTTCTGCTTTTTACTATCTCCATTACACTGCCCTGGACCAAGTCACCTCCACTGGGGCTACCGTAATACATTCTTACAAGTGTGACACCAAATTTAGGACTTTAAAATGTTTTAAACTGATAACTCACAGTTAAGCAACATTAAAAAAAAAAGCTACCAGTCTCGTGACCGATTATGGACACTCTTAGCTTTACTGTATTTCTTTTTTTTTCATCAAATCCATTTTCTCTTCCTTACAGGTGTAAGTCAGCTACAGTTCAGTAACTACACCTCATCGGGTGGTCAATGATTGTTAGACTAAACTGCGTTCTGACAAGCCAACTGAATTCTTCAGGAATTTGGGAGTTCATGCTTCTTATTCTAATTTTATTTTACAGAAGAGTTGCAAGGTCCACAGTCCCCTTACCAAGTCTCCTGGGATCTCTACAGTGTACTCTCAGCACTTTTTCTCTCCAGTTAGTAGATGATAAATAACTTTAAACAAGTGCTGCACATGCACAGAAGAACTAATTTTATTTCTCAACAGGGGGAAAAATACTAGAAAACGAGTTTTAATGATTCCAAGATCAAATTACATGTACACAATGGACATTTGCCAAGCAAGAGCCATAACTCTAAGATGGAAGTTCAAAATAAAATTTAAAAAAAATAACAACAAATATCAACCTTCTTGCTTATCCCCAAGGGACCAACAGAGAGTCTCCTATTCAGGAGACAATTGTATGGAATATTACCACATCCAGAAAGACGCTGCCTAACTCCAGGGAAGATGCAGGGATGGAGAAAGAAGGAGATGCACATTAAATAATCGTGATGGGGGAACGTGGCACAAAACCAGGCTCAGCCTCCCCAGCCTCCCAAGTTTTAGTGCTCTGGGTTCATCTGTAAATCTCAGTCATTTGATCTCCACTCCAAAAAGAGGAGCTTTTATTTCATGTTCATTTAACACCAGACAAAACAAGTCTTGAGGCTGAGCACCCTGGGGTCTCTGAGCTTTCCCAGGGTGGGAAAACAGACACCAAAATCGGGGTTTTCATTCGATGGTTGAAATTGGAGCAGCTTGTCTAGTCGAAGGTTCAGCAAGGAATAACCCCTGACAGAGAAGCACAAACGTGAATTAAAACAGTCAAACTGTTGTAAAGAAACCTGGATATCGCTGGCCTGATTTGTTTCAACTCCAACAGAAACGGTGGGGGGGGGTAGGGATGGTAGAAAAAGGAGCAGTCAGCACCTCCCCATAGGGGCACCCCCCTCCACAGAGAAGCAATGCACAAAGGAGCCTCCATAGAAGGGCTTAGAAAGCCCTCTGAGGCTTTGTAAAACTTACTGTCCAAACAAGAGAACAACTCTCTTCAACAGGGAAATCAGAGCCCTTTAAACACAGGACCCTTTACTCAGAGCCATCGCAGGTACACAAAACACCTCTGCAGATGCTGCATGTGCCACGGAGATCCCTCACCCCAGATTTCATAGGTTTTCATCCCGCCTTGCCCCTAGTAGGACAGTTAATTCTGCAGGAACTAGAGCCAAGCAGCTCACCCTGAGCCAGGAGACTCAGGGTGTTCTTTTAAAGGCTGACCCCTGGGGGGGGGACCAATAATTAAGAGCCACGTGCAACTGCAACTTAATAAAAACCTCTTAGAATGGCATCTAGAGAATAGGACCTTTTAAACAGCAGATGGCAGGGGTGGGGGAGGGGAGAAGAAATGAAAGGACTATTAGAATGACGGAATACAATGGTGAGTTTCTGTGAAAATGCTAAGAAATGGAACTTGATTTTTGGAGACAAATAAGGGACATATGTGACCCA